>VHKM01000399.1:622500-800000 GCA_007210695.1 Neogobius melanostomus
AATGGAATGCATGGCACAAGGCGAGATCAAAGGCAGTTATGGAGGAGAAGAAACAACTGAGGAATGACTGGGCACACATTCAAGGTGTGCCGGTGCAGCCCCGAGCGACCGCGTGCCTCCCATGGAAATCAAGCGGAAACGATTGCACAATGCTCGGTTTTTAAGGTCAATCTTTTATACTGTACAAGTTCAAATCGATCATTATGGTGTTTGATTATAAATGGCTGTAATTAAATGGCAGAATGTTGTAGTCAGGAGAGTGTGAGAAGGTTTTTCATGACAGTTTTGTTGTTGTTGTTGTTATAGTTATAAATTGGCAATTTGGATCTTCATTTGGATTTTTTTCTGCATGTTCAGCAATGTCATATGCACAAAAAGAATGAGCGCACACACACATCCAATAATGTCAGTTTGTGCAGGAAAAATCAGGTACTCCAGCTTGAACCTAGTGTATATCTTCTAATTCTGCGATTTTTCACAAAGACTTTACTCAGATGTGGTGCTTTAGGCTTAGAAAATGGATTGTCAGCATGAAACAACTTTTTGTTTCGTGTTGGTTGGTCAAATATCTGCGTAGATCTTCTCATTTAGCGGAAACACGCCATGTCTGTAGTTTAATTAGGTCAAAGGTTTTACTCAAAAACAATCAGAAAATAGTTGGAATGCTCTTTCCATAAAATCAGGGCCCGAGCGATATATCAGCCAGCCGATATATCTGGATACTTTTTATATCGGCCGATATCGCCGGATCCTTTACTTCCCGTTTCCTGCACTGGAACGGGCTCAGTCTGGGCTTTAAAATGAGCCTTCCCACAACTTCCTTGGCCTCAGAGGAGCGGCGAGATATCGCAGTGAAGATCGGCCACCAGTTTTTCACCTATTTCACGTATTTTATGTTGCAGACTTTTGTGTATAATTTCAAAACCGTTTTTTTGTTTTGGAATCTACAGATTTGTGTCTTTCAAACAAGGTCCCTCTGAAGTACCTACTTTACATGAATATAAAGCGCCCTCTGCTGTCACAGTTCAACACTGATACGTTTAGAAGCTTCATACACAGGATAGACCGGACATTTAAAAAAAATATTAGCCAAACATATCAGTGGTGCAGACCGGCATCGGCCAATCAAACTCCCGCCAAAAATCGCCATCGGCCTCATAAAAACTCACATCGGTCGACCTCTATTAGATGTATGTTTATGATTTAAACCTTTACTATAATAAATATTTAACTATAGACTATTTGAAAAATTAAAAAACAAACAACATCAAATTAAATTAAAGAGGGGTATTATGCTTTTTTCAATCACATAGCACCAGTCTATAGCATACTACAATGATGACGTAACCTTCTGTTGGTTTGTATATGCAGTAAATTAAAATAACTGCCTTGAATAAAATTGCTCTCTCAAAATGGCTGAACGTCTTGAAATAGGCCTCTGTCTCTTTAAGAAGCTTTCTGACACGCCCCCTTCAGCACACTGCTGTGGCATCTAAACAACACTACTGTGCGGGGAGGGGGCTCTGCTGAGCTGAGGAGCAGTGGTTGGTGGCTTGGCTGGTGACAAAAGGTCCAGAGGCGTCTCCAGGAGGTGGGGGCGTTCCTAGGAGGACTGAGGCATAGCTACACCTAAAATGGCTGCCGTCTAAGTTTTTACTGATTACTCAACAATATGTGAATGAGCCAAGGCAACACTCCAGGCATGTGTTTAATGAGGGAATGACATAATAACATGATATAACGCTTGAAAAAGTCGATTTTACATAATACCCCCTTTAAGTAACTAAGTAACTCCTGCCCCTAGAGGCCATAAGCGCCACTGCAGGTGTCGTAGCATGTTGCGTTGTTTTACTCATTGTCAGTGAGAGTAAATACTACACTGACAGAAAAGACAAAGGAGAGAGGAATATTGTACATCCAATTACACAAAGCATTTTTCACTCAAACTTGGCTGTAAATACTGTTTAAGTGGCGCTAGCCCACAGTTAGCTTCTTCGTGATTCGTGAGCAGTCAAGTTGCAATTGTGGTTTTCTGGCCAGAGACACCAGGGGGAGATGAAAGACCCTGAAATCATCCCATTAACACTTGTATTACCCCCAGAGGGACTACGGAAAGGATTTATTAAGGTAAACAAGTTACTTAGTACTGCTTTAAAATATCAGCCTTAATATCGGCTATCGGCCATGCCAACCACCTTCATATCAGTGTCGGTATCAGACCCCAAAAATCCATATTGGTTGGGCCCTATTTAAAATGCAATGTATGAGCGTCCCAGCTCAGGTTGCATCGCATCACGGGTTCATGTCACTCGTACAGTGTGAGCAGGTCAGTCGCGTGAGTTATCGCTCTTTACTGTGTAAAACAACTTCGTGTGCTCGGCTCTCTTTGTATGAGAGTTTGCATAATCCGCCACAGTCACATATTGTCTCAAAACACCATCTATTTTATTATTTTATTGATTATGAGAGTGTATATTGAGACGGTTTGGGTTGGTCTTGAAATAAGTTTGCCAATGAAACATGCAAAACACTTTGAGTCAGACAGGTAAACTTTTCCATTACTTAAATGTAGCCAAAAAATGTCCAAAGCGACTCAAATTCAAGATAAATTCTCATAATTTGAGCATTAATAACTCATTTAAGATGGTCGTGTTATGCGTCCAAAGTTAAAAGAAAGATTACATATATGACTTAACATAAGACTCGTTGCTTTTCTTTTCCAACTAAAGATTTTTCAATCATTTCAGTCAAAATGCTCATGATAAAAGTTCCCGACTGACTAAGATGCATCGCTGCACAAGTGCGAGGTGTCGAGAGGAGCCAGTGGGCCCTCCGGAGAATTTATATGTTGAGGGGTCAGAGGTTGGGACGCTATTAATCATGGCCTAAAGTTGGGGGATTAAATAGCCGTCTGTAGCAGCAGATGAGAGGGTCGTGGTTTGATGGAGGTGCTTGGAAAAGGGGCTGTTGTGTCTGTATTCCATTACACGAACAGAGAGGAGGGGCCCCGAGGCTTTGGGGGATGGAGGGACAAATGGGACGTCCCATTTACCCACTCAATTAAGTCATGACATCAAACACTGCATAAACCACTGACGGATTACGGATGGGAGAAAGGAGAGATAGTGGTGGTGTTTTATTGCTTTATATAGTGCCCTCAAGAGATGTTGGCACTCTTAATACATATAAGAAATGAATGAAAAATAAATGTAAAAAAACCCAAACATTTGATTTATGTTTTACTTTTGTGTGTGCAAATTCTACAAAAGAACACAACGGATTCGTCATAACGGAGTACATGTTCTCCTTCAAACACAAGCTGAAGTGTAAAGAGAAAAAATCCAGAAGCGAAAAAACTGAGACTTAGCCATACATAAAATTAACCTACAGCAGGAGGGAAAAGTGAATACACCGTGTGGAATTTCTCACATTTCTGCCTAAATTGGTCACAAAATGTGGTCTGATCTTTATTAAAATCACAAGCATGATTAAACAGTGTCTGCCTGAACTAATACCACACAAACATTTACATTTGATCATATTATTATTGGCCATAACATGTAAACATTCACAAGACAGGGAGGAATAAGTAAGTACACCGTCTGAATCTCGCTGAACTGCAGCAGTTTTGTAAAGAGGAATGGTTCGAGATTCATCCTGATCGTTGTGAGCGTCTAATCTGCAACTACAGAAAAGCAGTTATTGCTACAAAAGAAGGATCAGCCAGCTATTTAATACAAGGGTTCACTTACTTATTCCACGCTGTTGTGAATGTCTCAGGTTTTTCTGCAAAATATCATGATAAACTTGTGAATTCATTTTTCTATTGATGATAGCACGTTGTTTAGGCTCTGAGGCAACAAAACAGCCCCACGCCATGATTCTCCCGCCCAATACTTCACAGTGAGGAGAGGGTTCTGATGTTGATGTGCTGTTCCATTTTCTCTCCACACATGACGTTGTGTGTTCCTCCCAAACTACTCAACATTGGGTTCATCAGTCCACTGAATATTTACCAGTAGTGCTGTGGAGCATCCAAGAGCTCTTTCGCAAACCAAAATTGAATGGCTACGATCAGTGCGTTTGCATGCATGACTGCCATTTATGTTCACCAAATAAAAACAAACAAACAAAACTGCTATTGGAAGATTAAAACACTTTATCAAACTCATGCCCTTATAGTCTTACTGTATAGTTTTGAGTTGTTGTAAGTTTATGTGTTATGCAGTGGGGGAAAAAAGTATTTGGTCAGTTTCCCATAGACTTTCTATTGGATTTGGCCAAATAATTTTTTCCCCCACTGTATGTTTTATGTTTCATGTTGCACGATCGACCAAAAAAAAGAAATCGTAGTTGTGAACCTGTTCCTGTAACCACAGCAATAAAAACAATTCTGATTATGATTCTGAATTCAACAAATTAGGCTATGAATTAGATATTTAAAAATCCCTCTTTAGTTCCTTTAGTTACAAAAGGAACTAAAGTGGAGATGTTACTGACAGAGTGTAATGAAAACCTCATCTTGAGAACACCGGCCCTAAGCTTTTGTAGCGCATGCATTTGTTTATACTCCGTGGACTTCTTGCCTGGCGTTGATGTGTTTTGTCAATATTTGTGAATGGACACAGCATTGGAAAGATGCTGGAGCCGTGTTGACTTCCTGACAAAATCCGACACGCAAATATTATACAAAATATGATCCACTCCAAATAGTAAAAGGAGCATCGTAAAGGGTGAGATTTTTTTTTTTTTTTTTTTTACTTTGACACTAAGTTGTTATGGGGAAAGCTTGTCAAACATCTCAAAATGGTTCAATTGATGAAAAATCAATGTTTTCACCTGGCATGTCCCGCCTTAAAGCTGGGGTACCTGATTTATCCTGTTCAAACAGTGGCATTTTTTGTTTTGGCCCAAACTTGTTTCTAGCTCTCACAGTCCCTCCTGTGTATTCAAATTGTTCAAAGAGTGTAATTACATGCACATTTCACACCCATATACAGCACTGAGTGGTGACAAAGTGAAGCAGGGGCGGCCAATCCCACTCATTTAGATAAGACTTCTATCATCCATTGCTCAGTAAAACTTTAGGTGAAGACAATGCAACAAGGTCTGTGTTTACAACATACTCTGAGGTGGCAAAAATAAATGTATTCTACAACACCAAAAAATCAGGTACCCCAGATTTAATACTAAGTAATATGAACGCCTTAAAACGTTTTTGTGCAGCATAAGCATTGTTTTGATCTGCTTCCTGTTAAGGTGTTTAGATATAACTGTTGACAACACGACTTAACACCTATCCACTTACCGCCCTCCAGCCTTCCCCTACATCCTAATTGCGATATCTGTTGTCTTGGCTCTTTTCTCCCTCTACTAATGTGAGAGCACAGGCCTCAGGTGACGAGAGGCCACCATACAAACGTACACTACAGTCTGTTCCTTTGACAGACCTCCCTCCCTCCATCCTCCCACGTCCCTCTCTCCCTCTCCTAAAGTGGGTGATAAATGAGACAAGGACCCTTTGGTTGTCTTTGTACTTTGACCATTGACGGCGAGGCTCATTCGTAAAACTTATTACAGCCTCTTTCACTGGTAATGACAATGGTCTTCAGGGCGCTGGAATGCACCGCCGACGCGTACATGCCACTTCAAAAGCTGTCTCGGACTAATACGCATGTTCATGATTAATATTTCAAACCTGTCAGTGAAAACGAAAAAGAGGCGCCATTGGCCAGAAAGGTGTTGATCGGGTGTAGCTCAAAAGTCAAGTACAATCACTACAAAAATAATAAAACATCTATCATTCTGGACTTCTTAAAGAGGGGTATTGTGCTTTTTTCAATCACATAGCACCAGTCTATAGCATACTACAATGATGACGTAACCTTCTGTTGGTCTGTATATGCAGTAAATTAAAATAACTGCCTTGAATAAAATTGCTCTCTCAAAATGGCTGCACTGAAGGTCTTGAAATAGGCCTCTGTCTCTTTAAGAAGCTTTCCGACACGCCCCCTTCAGCACACTGCTGTGGCATCTAAACAACACTACTGTGCGGGGAGGGGGCTCTGCTGAGCTGAGGAGCAGTGGTTGGTGGCTTGACTGGTGACGAAAGGTCCAGAGGCGTCTCCAGGAGGTGGGGCGTTCCTAGGAGGACTGAGGCATAGCTACACCTAAAATGGCTGCCGTCTAAGTTTTTACTGATTACTCACACATATGTGAATGAGCCAAGGCAACACTCCAGTTTAATGAGGGAATGACATAATAACATGATATAAAGCTTGAAAAAGTCGATTTCACATAATACCCCCCCCCCCCTTTAATGTGTCAGAGACTGATAAAAGTTGTATAATTTCAGTTTCTATGTGTGTAAGTCCAAAAGGCACAGAGAAAAACAAAACAAAAGTTATGCAATGGATTTATTTGTTTATTTCAATTATTAGGGAGTATAATGTTAATTCAACCTGTAAAGACTCAAAGAGACAGAGGGCAGCAACTCTAAACGCAACGTGGTACATGTGGCGCAGAATTTGCGCTTAAGGCTGCGCCACTAAGGAGAGGGGTTATTTAAGAAAAAGAGGCCGACTGAGGCGTGGTTCATTACAAGCAGCACTCGGAGCGCCGCTCTTCTGTGGAAACCTTCACATTATGTTCCTCTTTACATCCCGCTGCCTTGTAGTCTTCCTTTAGAATCGATGTCAAATTGAAAACAAAAGCGAAATTACCTTGAAAAGTCGGCTTGAGCGTAGCACGGGCCTGTTTGGTACAGTAGATCAACACACACACCCCTAACACCAAAACAACAACAACAGTTTTCTATAACTAAACCACACATGCCTTCAATTGCCACAACACCACGTCTAATCTGCGTTTTAAGGTCATATTTACATCGTGTGTCAGTGTTTACCTCCTGATGAATGAAGAGCATCAGCGGTGGTCGTTGTAATAAGCCTCATGTTTCCTTTTTACATTGTTGCGCCTTGTGTCGTCCAAAAGAATGAAGCGCATTTCACAAACGGGGCGCATAGCAAACCTTTTTTTTTTTTCCAATTCAGCTGCTCCAAGAATCCTGCAGCTGTAGCTCAAATGTTCCAATAAGCTAAATCCGCCACCCGTCTGCGCACTCGTCTGCTCTACAGCCTGCGCTATGAACCACAAGATCTGGCCCAGAATGTGTTAGGGAGTTTTATTGAACATGGATCATGATTGGGGCTCAGACCCGGCGGAAGATTGCGTTAATGATATGGAATATGGCGATGATGGATGATAGCCAGAATCTTCCCCCGGAGCCCGGACACTGGTGGTGGTAGGTAGAGACCCGGGGTGGTTAGTTGACATGTCGAGCAGAGCCGAGGAGAGGCCAGGCGGAGGAGGGGTGGAGGAGGATCGCAGCACGGCTGAGAAACGGCGAGTGATTCACCGGGAAGCTTAAGAAGGGGATCCTGTGCTGTGAATGGCTGAAGCAGGATGAGCTGCTGCAGTGATTGGCTGACGCGAAGGTGCGGCTCGAGATGGGGCCGTGATTGGATGATGGGATAATGAAGGCTGCAGGTAGGTCTTCCAGTTTGAATTTGCGCTGAAACTTCATTCAACAATATACATGTGTTCCAACCTGGAATGACCAATATTGGCTGGATTTCTTTTACTTCTTGGCTCACAGTGAGGCCCTGGGTTGAGACAGAAGTGACATTTCCTGAATCCTCAGAGTCCAGAGAGTTACCCAGTATCAGACATTTGAGTCTGTGATGTGCTCATGATTGAATTTGAGCAGCTATGTTTACCACGATAACTGTCACTTGGTAGTATTTGTTGGGCTTAAATGTAGGACAAGAATGTCTTCTTTTAACTGAAACTAATGTGAAGTGTAAATAATTAGTCTAAACCAAAAAATTTACCAGCGTCCATTATTATGACTTTTTCGAAATGGGGTGGTAGTTTCAAGAGCTGAAAACTATGATGAAGCTGTAACTCTGAAATGGCTATCATACCAAAATATAAAGCTCAGATATGGACTTATTTAATAGATGAAGCGATTCTCCAGATTTGGGGTTTGGCCCATGGACGAATAAATGCCATACCTCTAAAAATGTACCTGTAGGTTCAGAAACAGCTAAAGATCTAGAGATGTAATCGCCCAATACCTCTGACAATACTCAGCTGTTTTGAAGAGGAGAAAAGTACCTTAGACTCACTACAAAAGTATACTTGTATGATATGCATGGTGCTTCGCTGAGGTGTCGTGTATTGTCCAGCCTCGGGGAGAGTCTTGATCGTCACCAGCGGAGTTCACATTCTTTCACCCCACAGGTCACACAGTGTCTGGGGGGAAGAACCGAGGCTACTTCCCTTGCGGAAATCCACCAAGCTGACACAGGGGCTTCTGGTGTAGCAGAGGCAGGAAGACGGACCACAAGCTCATAATATGAGGGTTTGTCTGAGTGAGAAATAGATGATGGTGTCAAAAACTGCAACCACACACATGCCCATTGTCTACACTAAGTCATAGCTGTACAAAGCGCCAAAGTCAGTTGCTAAAATCATTGTTCATTGGAGAATTTGATGTCCAATTCAATGTCTAATGTCTTAAATTAATAACACATTTCTTCTCAAAATAGGCGCTTATATGTATCAGATATCAATGTTGAAGATAATGTGTATGCAAACATTTTGTCAGACAACAGAGAAATAAATACTTTAAACAACGTGTTAGATGCAGATAAAATAGCAACATTGCACAAAAATACTTATACAGTTGTGCTCAAAAGTTTACATACCCTGGCAGAATGTTTGACAATTTTGAAAGAATATGAAAGATAGCACAACAAGTTTTATTTCACTCATAGTTAGTGGTGTGTGAAGCCATTTGTGGTGAAAAAACGGAGTTTGCTCTTTTTAAAGAGCAAAGGTCCCGGTAAACAATGGGGCGATCGTTCCTTTAGGGTTGCAGCGCCTAAACTGTGGAACAGCCTGCCCGTCAGTCTGCGTGTTCTCACAGATCAGTCTCTTTGTAAATCCAGATTAAAGACTCATCTCTTCAAACTGGCTTTTTAACACCTTTAACGCACTGATTTATATCTAGGATGTAATAATGTTGTTTCTGTGAAGCACCAAATATTTACAAGAGATGGGTAAGAGAATAACATTGTGTGTGAGATTACAGTCAGTCTCCAGTATTACAGACGTTGACTGTACTTCGGAAGCCGGGTTGTAGAGTAAATGTGGTAGTTAACTTCCTAAATTTGGCAAAACTCAATTACCCACTTACTTGAATGTTGATGAATACTAATGTTGTGTCCTTGGGCAAGACACTACATTCTGCCTCCAGTTAATGTGTGCACTGCTGTGTGAATGAGTGTGAATTGTCCCTGATAAACCCATGAAGAAAAGTACGACATCATTCTAACTGTTTAACTGTTTTCACTATGCTATCCAGAAACAATAGTAAAACAACATATTTTGGCATAAACAGTACCAATTTAGTTGATCCATCTTTTAAAGCCTGGAATACCTCAAAAAGCATTTTCCAATGTAGCATTATTGCACATTCATATTGATATACTTCCAGTGAGCCTGGCCTGTTTTCCCACACAGACTCCATTTCATCAGAGGCGATAAGCGCCTTGTGGATTTCTGCCCATCAAACTGAGCTGATAAAACGGCGTCAATCCGGGCAGTGCGCCAAGAAACGCTACTTGAAGTGTCCTGAAAAAACGACACACAATATTTTCCTAAATGATCAGACTCCATTTCGCTCAGGGCTGTTATCAATATTGAGCGTTACATCAGCAGTTACCGAGAGCCTGCCTGGACGTGAGCATCCGCTGCCTGGTCATGCATCATTCTGCAATATGGCATTAAAGTGGAATTGGCTACATTTAAACAGACAAGGCCATAAATCTCAGAGGTACTTGGCAGGAGCCGGGTTTTACAGAAGAGGGGAGAATGGTTGTCCCTGCGGAGAGCCATCTTCTAAGCGACCGTCCCGGCTTGCGTTATTGCACAATGATGGAGGTGCTCCACTGCCCGAGCCGACAGATTGAAGAGGTGAGTTATGGCCAGGTAAAGGGTTGAAGGTGTAGTCAAGTGTTTTTGAGTAGGCATGGAATGGAAAAGTAAGGTACGGCAACCAGCCAAGCTCTATAACTTACTGTATAGAGCGTTGTGCGAAGTGTTGCACAATGGAGGACAGGGCAGGAATATGTAAAAACTCACCACACGTTAAAAACAATCTTCCTCTTCTGCTTCTTCTTCTTCAGGAAGGGTCGGACGCAGCAATGGAGGAGCACGTGATCTGTGGGGCTCCACTTCTCCACAGGAAATGATGTCACCTCCACAGGTCAATGGAAGCTGAAGCTAAACTAAGCCTGATCTTAAGGCTAGTGGAGTTTACTAAACAGGTCTTATTGCGTTTCAGTGATGTGCACAGACATTTTGAGGGCAGGTGCTCAACCAAGACAATAGGGTAAAATACTGATTAGTTTTTTTCGGTAACCGATGACAGACCCTCTTTTCTTATTCTCCCTCCTTCTCTCGTCTTCTGCTTCTTCTTCTCAGCCAGTGGACGGACATACAACGTAAAAGATCGGGCATTCAACACACATTCATTTAAATAGATGCATCTAATTTTCATATTTATAATCCAAAAAGGCATTGCTCCTTATTAGCAGATGTTCAGTTGTTGTATTTATGTAGCAGTATTCTTAACAGTAATCTTTTCTTTATACTCCTTATATTTCATTATTATTATTTTAAAATCTATGACATGGACCTGAGAGAGAGTGAAAAAGCGGCAATGTGGCACCAAGTTACTCTAACCATTTGACCAGAACTATTTTTCATTCCCTAAAGACACACTTTGGAGGTGATGATATGAAATGTTGGTTTATCCTTGTGCTTTGTTGACAGAGCTGTACATATGCTTTGTTCGGTCTTGTGTACCAAGAACTGATGGATCTTTGTCGCAGCACAGGCACCTATAGAGAAGTGCACACAGGCAAAGGGGAAGAGGAGGACTGACACCGGAGAAAGTGTGTATATTTTATGGTTTCTCTAACAATGTGCAAAACAGCAAAAGTTGCTGTTTTTGTGGATGATGTGTGAAAAAGTTTCTGCAAATTTATGATACAATATATCAATCTTTTTATTTATGATTGGAACAGAAATACCGCTCTGCCGAAAGAAAGATAACATCTCAATCCAATCAGTCCGACATCTTTTCTTCTTTTTAATAGTGGTTTGTGTGTCCTAATAGACTTTTTGGGAGTGCATTACAGAGGAGTTGAGTGGACACGGCACAGTTGGACTTCAGCTGGGTAAACACACGCACTGCGGGGACCCAGGCTTGTGTACACACACGGGGCTCAGCACACGTTGGCTGAGGGGCCCCTCGACTATGGCGACGATGGATGGGTCAGACAGGCCACAGCAGTCAATGTATGACCAAGGCAAGCTTTGATGACCATGAATATCAATTTAGAGACAATCAATATGTTTATGAGACGTCCTAACAAATGTAATGTTATCTTTTGGATTTAGTTCAGTTCCGTTTATTGTGCTTCAGTCAAAACTTGAACTGTGTCAATAACATCCATTTCTGTCACCCCACGCAAGAACATTGACCTTATATTTGTATTGGATCTGTATTGGATTGTATTGTATTTATATTTGTATTGTATTGGAGTTTGCAGTCATGGCGACGTGAAAACAAGACAACCTCCCTCTCCTTCGGTACAGCAGTGTTTTTTGCCTTTTTCTGTTAACTGCATTGTGATTTCTGTTCCACATTGTTTTACTGGATACTTTTGTACATCTTTGCCGTGTTTTTGTGGGGTTTGGTGGATTTTTTTTACTGCAGAGTCCATAATGGTCCTGAATAAAGTCACTTTTTAAAAGTAAACAAAAACTAGCTTATCAGCTAAACCCATTTGAGACCCACACATTTCTTCTTCTGAGACACAGAAGAGGCACCAAGAGCCCCCACAGCTGCTGCACAGTGGAGGCGTCACAAGAGGAGCTACAGGAAACAAAAAAGGGACAAACAAGGAGGTATCTGGGCGAGACTCATAGCAAAAGTTACACATTGTTCTGGCTAATGGACGTTCGCTGGAGACTAGGACAGATTATATTTATCTGCTACGCTCACCCCAGAAGATGGTGAAAGGCTGTTGTGGAGCGGAGGGATCTGCAGGAGGAGGAGCTGACCAGTGCAGGACACCACGCTCTGAAACAGGGACAAACCCAGGAGGCTTTGCACCATTTCAGAGGATCAGAGGAGCACTGACGGCAGCCAGCCAGGTTTCCTCCAGGTGCTACAGTTTCCTTTACCTCCAAAAACATGCTGGTCAGGTTGACCCACAATGGTGGCGCGGCTCAGTCGCAGCAGCTCAGGACTAACACCTGAACACTATTTCATTGTATGCTTGTGCCTACTTATTTAATGTATTTCTAAAGAGATCCTTGTCTTTATTCTGCACATAATTTTTTTGTGCAAGACAAGTGATGGTCTTATGTCAAGAAAATAATGCCTCCACTATAATTTGTATTTTTACAGTTCTCAAATATTTTAGTGTAGTAGTTCTATTTTTTATGAATGTCATAAAACAGTTTTTTATTTGACAAGCTTACTGCAAGCCAGTTGTCATCCATGGGTTTCTCCTCCTTTTGTCTTTTTGTCATGAAGTTTTAATCATTTGGACAAAATGACATATAGGCCTTGCTTGCATCATCAACTTTTTTTCTTGCCGGTACTATGTCATTATATATATATATATACAGTATATATAAATACATAATATAGCCAGTTTTGGGAGAATACTTTAGTAATGTATTCCACTACTTAGTCCAAACAGAGTACTGTATTCTGAATACTTACTTTCAAGTTGATTTCATAATGTTAATGCATAAATGCGGCATATGATTAAGAAGATGCTTAGGCTATTGTTACATGCCTGTTACCAACTTATTTACCACTAATGTGGAATGCAAAAAAAGCACTTTGCAAAGGCTCAGAGCCCAAAAGGACAGAGCTAAACTTTTCCCCGGCCATTTTGACCTTTTTTGTCTTCTTAATGTTATGATTATGAAACTGAAATTTAATGAACGAGTACTTTGATGTATTCCTTTAATATTACTGTATTCAGTAACTGTACCTGAATACAGTTACCCAAAATGAGTATTTTAAATATTCTAAATACATGTATTCAGTTACTACCAACACAGCATTGTTCTCATAACCAGATCTGTTTCAGTAGCATAAACATATGCATTTGTTCTTAATTAAATTCCCACAACTTTACTTTCACACGTGTCATCTGTGGACTAGTAACAAATATCCAAAACGATTTTGAAAGAAAATCAAATCGGAGATAGGGGAGTATTTACATCTATCTTTAGATCCTCGTGTATGTCATGCCTTTCACAACAAAGGCTTTTGCTTTTATTTTGTAAGGCCAACAGGAAGCGCTCAGTTCTTATCATGCTACTTGACAAACAGGGAACTTTAGAAATATTTACCGTTGTTTTGGTAAAGGAGTTAACATTTCCAAGACATGGATAAACAACTGCAGAGAGAGATTCGAGAGGAAGAGGCGGCGGACCCAGCGCGGATTTGTTCGCTTCTCCTTTTTTCGCAGGTAAACAATGTCTACACGCTGTGAAAGTGTCCCGTGAAGGAAAACCAGAAAAGCCAAAAGAGCCCGTATAAGGGGACTCTCATTCTAATGTGACAGCTTTAGGTGGAGGAGCATGTGAGCCGTGGCGCTGACGGCTCTGTCGTGTGATGCGTAAAGACGCACGGGGGGCCGCAGCCAAATTGGCAAAACTGCGCCGTTACCGTGTGTGCAGAAAGTTCAGGGACAGAGCAGATGAGATCCAGTCTGCCGAGTCTGCATTTAAGTGGCTGAACTTCAACGCGTTTGAGCTCACGGTGTAATATTATTGGCAGACTATACTGTTTTGTGCGTAAGGTGAGAGAGCGCATCTCTTCTCCTTCCTGGTACGGCGTACCCCCGGCAAATCTTTTAACGGTACGCAGTACCGGACCGTACCGGCTTACTTTCACCCCTGCCTATAAGGGTTGCACATTTTCGAGTTACCCTTGTTGGTTTGACAATAAAATCAAAGGTTAATTTGTGTGTTTTCGATTTTAATAAATACACAATACACAAAGTTTTATTTAAGTACTTATCAAAAACACCCCCAGAGTGGTTTTTGGCTTCATTCACGCAGTTCTCAACAACCCTCCTGAATCCTGCTCTCTGAGCAGCTGCTCCGCCCTCTCCTGGTAAACGACTGAGTTGTTCTGTTGTGTCATCAGAAAGGAAGTGCTCGGCGTGTGTAATGTAATGCCTTACGGCCTTATTTTAATTTATAAAACAGCGTTTTCATTATTTTTGTTGTAAGAGAGAAATAAAGAAAAAAAAGAAAAAAAGAACTCTCCGACTCGTCTGTGCTGTCCCGGGAGAGTAAACAAACACACCCCCGGAGGATCCGAACAGAAGTCATGTTTTTGAATACGGAGCTCTTTCTAACCTACTCTGGACACGCCTGTTCTTTTTTCTTACCCAACGATAATGTCATGGATGCGCGTTTGGCTCTAATAGATCCATGGTTTGGCTACGAGAGGACTAGTCAACCTTCCTAAAGAAGAGTGCACTCGCCAGAAGTTGGAATTTCTTTCTGGGATTCAGCGACTATATCAACCAACCTGATGGATGCTTGGTGAACCTTGGCCAGAATCAAAGTGGATTAACTTTTATAACCAACGCGATCCCATGGGGAGGCCAGACTGAGCGGTGAGTCAATCAAAACGCGTGTTAGCGTGTGTGTTAGCGTGTGTGTTAGCCATTTATGAAACTGTGTTGCACATGTCAACTCCTTATAACTGCATTATGAAGTAACTTCACTTTTTGCAGTGATATTTATATTTACAATACTGCAAATGTGGAATGAGCGGAGAGAGGGGCGGAGTTAACTGAATCTTGTCTTGGTTTGAAAAATACCACCAGAAAATACTTATATTTCTCTCAAAAATGAGTACTCCATAGTGATAGAGGTACAATATAAATGCCTATACTTTGGAATGGCTAAAATAGCATGATACCGATCCTTTAAAGAAAGTCACTGTGGTAATTATGGAGTCTTAAAAACACAGGGGAGTGTCGGACATATTTTTTATTGAACACTGCATTGGGGTTTGATTTATACATAATTACAGTATCCGGGTGAAAAAACTACGTGTACACATCCATCATTAAATTTATTTTACACCAATTAAAAATGTAATAGGCAAAATTCAATATATATTTACCCAGTAGTCTGGTCAAATGTATATAAGCCAAATTAGCAAAATCAATGGAAAGAAAATCTCCTATTAGTTATGCTCTTAAAGCTGGGGTACCTGATTTTGTTTTGGTGTTGTAGAATACATTTGCTTTTGCCACTTCCGAGTTTGTTGTAACACAGCAAAACACAGACCTTGTTGTATTGTCTTCACCTAAAGTTTTATTGAGCAATGGATGATAGAAGTCTAACCTAAATTAGTGGAATTTATTTTGGGGGTGGCCGCCCCTGCTTCACTTTGTCACCACTAAGTGCTGTATACGGGTGTGAAATGTGCATGTAATTACATTCTTTGAACAATTTGAATACACAGAAGGGACTGTGAGAGCTAGAAACAAGTTTGGGCCAAAACAAAAAATGTCACTGTTTGAAGAAGATAAATCAGGTACCCCAGCTTTAAACAAAATGGATGATCAAAAATGGCCGCCAGCGCTGAACATTAGTTCCAATCGAACACCGTGGCAACGTCATATCCAGAGTTTTATTATAGATCTGTGGTTTCACCCATAACATTATACTTAATACTGCAGTGGTGGTCAAAGGACTTCCTTTCAGTCGTTTCATTTATTTGAGCCATTAGTGTAAAAAAAAATCTTCGGTTCCCAGGTCTGGGCAGCCAAACCCACCAAAAAGTATCTGAAAAACCGCCCAAAACCTGGCTGGAATTTTCAATATTCTGTATTAGTTAACAGAGCCCATGTGCTCCTGCGATGATGAGGAACAGAGCCTTGGATTTGAGATTTTGTCATTTGAAATAGTGATTTTGATCAAAAAATAAGATATACATAGCCTGTTTTACATTGAAAACAACAAGGCAAAATAATGCAGAAAGATTTTTTACCCCTTAAAAAGCCGCCCAATACCTGGCAACCCTGGTATCAAGGCACAACCCAAATAACAATGTTTTTGTTGTTGTTGTTGTTGTTGTTGTTGGTTGTTTATTTCACAAATAATGATATGAACAACTCGATAACAGTCATTTTAATTGATTGCAGTGGTGTTTCTTTACCATTTCAGGAGATACTTTTTTTTTTTATGTTGGGAAAGAGAAAAGCTCGCGACCCACTGAAACTGGTACAACAACCCACTTTTGGTGGGCTTTTTTTTCCCTTCAGTGGCTTATTGTAATTCATTGATACAGTTTAATCAAAGCAAAGTCCGCTTATTGTGGGGTATTTGCCTGAGAGACGATAAAATTGCACATGGAATCATACATTTTACAATTTATCAAACTCCAAAACTATTGACCTCGGAATGCTTCTTTGTAAATTCATTCAAACGTGTTACCTTGTTATTTGGACAAGCACCTTCTTTTATAAAGTTGTGTAGAACAACACTCGTGCTCTCTCACTCAGCATATGAGTAAGTGAACCTCAGAGCGCCTGCCAAGGAGCCGAACTCAATGATGCTTGAAAGAGACGGAGCGCACTGTGAGTGAGGGGAACATTAGCCCTGGAGTGGAGTAACGGGACACCTACCTTTTTTGTGGCTTCCCGCAAGCACACCACCACCACATACACACACACAAAGAAAAAAGGGGAATAAAGACAAGCTAAATCTAAACAATCACTCTCTACAAGTGTGAAAAAATAATATTTTGACAATGTCCGCCAGTAGTGGCAATTAGCATCAATACAATAATTATTTTCCTCCCATCCCATGTGCACAAAAATTGGCAAAGAAAAAAACGATCAAAGCACAGAAATAGATTAGATAATACTGTATTGTCCGATGAGAAATCTGAGCAGCATCAACGCATAATCACAACACAAGGACATTTCACAAAGACATCAAAACAATTGTCTACTTATCTTCACATTTTGATTTATAAATCATTATGCTACTGATTATGCCCTAATAGCCTGATGGATAGACACTAATTGCACTGAATATGTCAGACTTCTATCTTCTCTAAATGAAAGTAACCATTTGGTTAAGTAGGATATTTGTCAAGTATTTCATTAACATTACTTCCCACACACGCAAGCGTACGCGGGATAACAGAATCCATGGCTAAAACCAGTATCTCTCTGATCCACAAATGCAATTGCACTAGCCTAACAGCACTTTGTGATGAGAGTTTCATGAACGCTCTGTGAGTGACCTTTCAAACAATCAAACTATCAAGAGGTTGCACAGCCTGGATTGAGTCGTGATTGATCAGAAGTAACCTGAAAACCACACTGAAAGATACAACTCATCACAAACCACACAGATGACTTTTTACAGTTGGGTTGTTCCAGTAAAAAGGAAGAGCCACCCATGTTTCAAGACCAACACCCATTTCAGAATAGACCACTTCCGAGACCACAGGGCAGCTGATTTGTACAAGACAAAGCACTGAACTGTAGATTGATCACATATTATTGATGTACTGATACAAAAACGGATTTGGGTATTGCTCCTGGGACAACATAGATACTATTATGCATTCCGAATAATTTTATCATCTGCGATAATATTACAAGGCCAAATATTAAGTGCGAGCACATAGTAGAGTGGGTGGTGATGCACTCTAGTGTACGGGCACAGTCACCAAAGCAATTGTTGTGCAGCATTGCACAGTATTCTCAGATTGTTCACTCATGTTCACCAAGCTCACCTCCATCATGAACAACACTTTTCACCTACTGCATAGGACTATAGAGGAGCTGAGACACTTATTTTTTTCTTTTTTTTACTATTACTTGTTTGCACTTTACCTTGTTCTTCTTGATAGCACATTTGTCCATGTTCCATGTTCCCGTTCTGCCGCTGAAACACGTGAATTTTGCCAAATGAGTAAAAAACTTGCCTCAAATAGTGGAGTACATGTGGCAAAAAATCCGAGGCACTCTGATAATAATAAAAGTCCTTATTGAGAGGGACACGCCAACGCGTTTCGACACAAACAGGTCTTCTTCAGAGCAATAAAGTAATGGAACACAGGTGTTATAAGTACCTGATTGGAGCATCACGTGATCAGTCACGTGTGCTGACACAAGAAAAGCACAAAATATACAGTACACTCACACACACACACACACACACACACACACACACAGGAGGTGTGGCACAAAAACGGGCATATAAGTGACAGAAAACACTCACATGACATTATGGTATAGTATAAAACAAGTTCACAGTATGAAAGGGTCACAGTGAGTAGAAGTAGGCGTGACACATGCACATACTAGAAACAGTACCACTGACATTGTCAAAAGATAATGGAAATGTGTTGAAACAGTTGGAAAAACAGTTAAAAAGACCGGGGCCCCAGTCCTACAAAAAAACAGAAAAATCAAGCTCATCATTTAACCTGGATAAGAGGTGGCCTTGAGGGTCTCAATCCAATAGGTTTCCCTTTGGGCAAGTGTTTTAAGTTTGTCCCCCCTCTCATGCCCAGGGAAACAACCTCTATGACCATCACCTTGAGTTGTGTGATGCTAGTGTGACCAGGTGTTTTGAAATGCATTGCCATAGGGTAGTTAGGGTTTTTGTTCTTGTTGCATTTTTGTGTTCAGAAAATCGGTCTTTGAGTCTTCGTTTAGTTAGTCCAACATAAAAGCAACCACAAGTGCAATCCAGTTTGTAAATGACATGCGTGGTGTTGCAGTTGGAAAAGTTTTTACAAAAAAAGGTCCTTTTTCCTGTGGAGTCCTTGAAAGAGGTGGCCCTGTTGATATGGCTACAGTGATTACAGGAGCCACATTGGAAAGTTCCACCGGCTTGGGGAAGAACGGTGCTTTTTGAGCAGGTAGGTAATTTTGACAAGTTGATTTTTTAAAATTGGTGCTCTGCGCACAGCGTATGAGGGCGGCTCACGTGAATTTTGCCATTGTTAGATTGTTAAAATATCTTCTTACCAGATCCTAATGTGGCCAATTATTAAGTATTAAGAATGAGAACAAAGCAACTGGACAGAGCGGGAGCTGACTGACATGAAGTAGCAAGAGAAACAGGAGAGACATGGATTCAGCTTGTGAATAAATAACACTACTATATACATACACATACAGTGGGAGGAAAAAGTAACTACACCATGTGTAATTTGTTACATTTCTGCCTAAATTGGTCATAAAACGTGGACTGATCTTCATCAAAATCACAAGAATTAGTAAACAATGTCTGCTTGCTCTCTGTAATTGCAGATTAGACGCTCACAACGATCAGGATGAATCTTGGACCATTCCTCTTTACAAAACTGCTGCAGTTCAGCGAGATTCAGGGGGTGTACTTACTTATTCCTCGCTCTCCTGTGAATGTTTACATGTTATGGCCAATAAAATATGATAAAATGTGATCAGACCACATTTTAAGACCAATTAAGGCAGAAATTCCACACAGTGTGCTCACTTTTTCCTCCCACTGTATACTGTGAATTTTGGTGGAGATGTCCCTAGAATGTGAGAAAAATATGTTTTGACAAAATGGCCTTTGAAGTTACACGTTTCTAAAAAAATCTCCCCACAGATGTTCCACTGTACTTGCATGTGTGATCTGGATTTTGGCCAACCACAGTTGTACAATAATGTCTGTGCAGCTGGAGAAACAGGTGCTCGCGATAAACCACTTCAGAGACCCATCTTTATTATTTAATCTGACAAAGTGATATGACCCGCAATTCTTTGTGGGTGTCTTTTAAATGTTATTCACAAGGCTCAAAGCTGCATAAATAACTTTTTTTTTTTGTTCTTTTTTTTGTTCATTCGTGTTTCAAAGTTCACGCCAGAAAAGGATAACCGCTCCAGCTCCAGGCGTTCATGCACAACGGCTTTATCTCGTCAGCAGACTACTGGAAGAGTGCTTTTTTTTCCAGCACACAGCCCTCCCTCCCTCCCCCAAAGTTGTGATTTATAACTTTTCTCACACTCTCCCTTCGCCTGCGTCTGCCGGTCGACTGGAAGCAACAATGGCCTCGTTCTACGGAGTGCCATAAATCCTGACACTTCCTACCACTGTCTGTCTGCGACTTCAAGGAGCAAAGGAGGGGTGGTTCAGTGGTGTCTTCCTCTCTGCGCGTCCACAGCCCCAACGACACTCGTCCAGCGCTCCCCCGGGGGAGGCGCTGGGAAAAGGGGCCTCTTTCACCCATCCTGAGTAATCACAGTAGGCCAAACTTTACATGTCTGTCAACCGTTTCCACTGAGAGTTTTTGATTAGATGGCAGAAAGCGAAATGTTTAAACTTAGAACAAAGGTTGTCATACGGTGGGGTCGGTAACCAAAAAGATGATTGATGTCGGCCGCAGACCTTCTTAAGAAATGATAGTTGATAAATTGTTGTGATCGTTTTTGCTTGTCTAACTGAATGGCTCTGAAACTTTTCACACCAAGGATCACCTCATAAAGTATTTGACCTTCCAAGTGCCACAGAGACTAGATCAATGAAATCAGGAATAAAGCCTGTGTGAATACTAAAGCATAAATTATGCTATCTTTTTTTTAATTCTTTATATTAAAGATTTTAAACATTTTTTTAAACAAAACAGAACAAGAACAAACAGAAATAATACACCCATTACATTCATACTTGTTTAAATTTGTCCCAGTGCGCCAGAAATGGATCCCATATCAGATGAAAATCATCTGCCTTTCCTTTCAGTTCAAATTGTTTTGTTTTTTTCCATTTGGATATGTTTGTTACATCATGTAATAAATTAATAAAGGTTGGAGGGTTATTTGTATTCCAAATTAATAGGATCGGTCTTCTAGCTAGCACTGAGACAAATTTAATAACAGTTTTCTGCTTGTTAGTAAGAACAGCAGTTACTGGGGATACTCCAAAAAGTACAAGCACAGGGTCAGGGTCAACAATTTGAAAATGTTAGTCCTGTAAACTGTTATGTTAGGAAAGTTCCAAAAAGTGTGAGCTAGTGAAGCCTGTTCCTGGCCTGTGTTCACCCCATGGAACATTTTGGAAAGCCGTACTTTGGAAAGGTATAGCCTGCAGGACTTTGAATTGGAGCGGTCCATGACGAGCAGAGATTGAAGATGAGTGGACATTGTTTTGAGCTTTAGTCCATTGAGATGCAGTGATGTCCTGTTGTCAAGCTTATTTTAGGTGATCAAGTGAAGGTATATATTCCATATCTGACAGTTCATTACATATTTAAGAATAGACTCTTTTTTTCAACTGATTTTTAAAAAGTATAGTATTCATGTCTGAGCTGGGAGGCTGATGAGGAAAAGATGGGAACATTGATTTAACAAAGCTACGGATTTGTAAATATATAAAAAAAAATCTGCATTGGCAATTTGATATTTCTGACACAACTGATCAAAAGATATAAACACACCTTCAATAAACAAATCCTGTATTGAATGTATTTGTTTGGCTTTCCACTGAGAAAAAGCAACTTCACGAAGTGCCGGGTTGAACTCATGGTTAAGTGTAATCGGGGTAATACTGAAATATCTTGCCATTTAAAGGGGGGGTATTATGTAAAATTGACTTTTTCAAGCTTTATATCATGTTATTATGTCATTCCCTCATTAAACACATGCCTGGAGTGTTGCCTTGGCTCATTCACATATTTTTGAGTAATCAGTAAAAACTTAGACGGCAGCCATTTTAGGTGTAGCTATGCCTCAGTCCTCCTAGGAACGCCCCCACCTCCTGGAGACGCCTCTGGACCAGTGGGGGGGTCCGCCCCCTTTGCTCTGAAATGAGTTGTGATAGTGGCAGGCCGTGATATTGCACCCTACGGCTCAACAGCCTTTTTCGCCATAGACAACAATGTAAAAGGAGCAGCCTGTAAAATGGTCCACGGGGCATCTGGAGTTTCAGACTAAGGCAAATATATTTCTTTAAAATTACTATTTTTAGGACATGGACTTTTTTTCTTCGTAAAAAAATTGTAAAGCATCAAAAACAATTTTTAAAAGTATTCCAATGACGTGACGTCACCAGTGCTGTGGACGTGCGCGAGCGTGTGCGTGAAGACTCATGAACGAGCAGAAGTCTTCCCCGTTGAGCGGTCTGAGAGCCAAACAGACAACAATACGGTAATGAACGGGACTGGACTAGGATAAACGCTAACAGGCACCTAAAGTAAGTTTTTTCTTTACTCAGTACTAAAATGTATTGCGAACCTACACATGGCAAGCGTGTTTAAATGTTAAAAAGTAGGCCTATTAGCTAACATGAACAACAACAATTTAAACTAATGAAGACGTGATCGTTTTTCTGATTAGGCTGCACGGCTTTGAAAATAGCTTTTTGGTTCGATAATAAAAAAATGGTAAATCATTTAAGTTACTTCAGTGGTGATGTTTATACCTTTCTTTTCAGATAACGTAGGTACAGTACCAATAAAACCTATATTGAAACAACAAAACATGATTTCTGCATCTGCCCTGGATCCAGTACAGATAAATGCTGTACTGGTACAGCATTTACTTCAAATTATACTAATGATAATGCAATATAGAACACTTTTGTAGTGCTCCTTTGTATTTCAGCCAAACAATTCTAGTGGTGAGGTTATACTAGCAAATACAGTGAAGTAAAAAGTCGATTTTATCATTTCTATTGCAATATGAAGACGGCCAGCACTTACGAAACTTCTCAGAAAAGTGGCCGAGCGAGAGTACATTAGCGCGGCGACGTACGTTCGAAGGGCCGCTGTAAGTTACGGTTGTTGTAAAAGAGCGGGGCTATCTAGCTTATTAAGCCCTGCACTGACAAACTGACCCCACAGATCATCTTAACATAGTAACTTAATCGCCTCAAATGGCCTTAAAAATTCATTTTGTATTTAAAGTACCATTATATCAAGAGATTTAACTTACAGCGTAATGGCGTCCGCTCCGCTCTGAGGCTTCGTCGGCAGCTGTGCGCGCTCCCGCTGCTTTTACCCACTTGGGCCGTACGGAGCATAGATACAGGTGACGCGTCATACGGGTACTATGGGCCATTATGGCGGACGAAACTGGTTTCATGCGCCACTGAGCACCACTATGTAAAGAGATAGGAGCTGGGACAGCATGCCTCTTCCATCTATATAATTCAATGCTCTGGACCTTTTGTCACCAGCCAAGCCACCAACCACTGCTCCTCATTTGAAACAAGGGATTCAAATGACTCCCCGCACTCCAGTCATGTCAAGACCAAAGCTTTCATCCCCGAAGAAGTATCATGCCCCTCCCCCACCTCCAATTTCTAGCAGCTTCACTGCTGCTGTCTAGGACATTAAGGGCCTCTGCGTTGCTACCATGCATAGCAAACTCAAAACCAACCAGAGGTCCACAGAGGGAGTGTGTTCTTCTGAAACAATTAGTACAGTCAAACAACATAGATTAGATAAGAGAGGGACAGTCAGACCGTCCAATCAAAGAACTCTAATCCATATCCCTTGCAAAAAGATTCCATCCACTCAAACACAGATAAATCTCAAACATGCTGTACTCAATGCCAGATCGTTAAAAACAAGTCCTTTTTAATAAATAGTTTTATTTCTTCTTATAATCTAGATTTTATGTTTTTAACTGAAACATGGCTTGACAAAAACACTGGTAACGCAGTTTTGATTGAGTGTAGTCCATCAAATTTCAATTTTGTGTCTGAAACACGCCAAAATCAGAGGGGCGGGGGTGTCTGTGCAATATTCAGGGACAATATAGTCATCCACAAATTGTCATTTGGGGTTTTTCTATCATTTGAGTATGTGTCTTTCAAAATGGAGATAAAACAATCTTCCATTCTTTATATGACTATTTACAAACCACCACAGAATTGTTTTATCGAAGACTTCACTGAATTACTTTCATTTATATGCACTGATTTTGATTGTTTAGTCATTTCAGGTGATTTTAATGTGCATGTGGATGTGACCAATGACAGGCATACAAAAGAACTTAATGCTGTTCTTGAAATGTTTGGTTTAACTCAGCACGTGAGAGGGGCAACTCACAACAAAGGTCACACTCTAGATCTAGTTATTACAAAAGGTGTTAATATATCAAATGTGAATGTTGTTGATGTTGCTTTATCTGATCATTTTTGTGTCTTTTTTGACTTGTCTGTTACACCCAAACCAGTGGTTGGGCCTGGAGTTATTCAGAGAAGACACATAAATGATACAACAGGGACACAGTTTATGGAAATGATCAGATTTGAAAATCCTCCATGTTCAAATATTGATAATCTGTTGGACTCTTATACATCAAGCGTCTTAAATGTTTTGGATACTATTGCTCCTGTCAAGGTTAAAATGGTTAACAATAGACAAAAGGCACCTTGGAGAAGTGAAGATTCGGTCAGGGCACAGAAAAGGGAGTGCCGAAAAGCCGAAAGGAAATGGCGCAAGTCAAAGCTCCAGGTTCATTTTGAGATATACAAAGAAGTGCTTTGTGAGTTCAACCAGATTTTGCGTGGAGAAAGGGAGAAATACTTCTCTAAAATCATCGCAAACTGCAGAAACAATCCTCGTGTTCTGTTTTCCACAGTAAACAGATTAACTAACCCTCCAGTTTCACTGCCCTTAGAACTAATCTCTACATCTGCAATGAGTTTGCAATATTTTTTTATGACAAACTCCAAGGCATTAAAAATGCCATAATTTCCACAACACAAATAGCAACCCTGCCACCAGCTAGACACCTTGAGCTGACACATTTCACTCCTGTTACTGACAAAACAATCGAAGAGATTATCTCCGGTCTGAGTTCATGTACATGCTGCCTTGATGAATTACCCACTAGATTTCTGAAGTCTGTGCTAACCAGCTTGTTACCACAACTTGTTCAGTTAGTTAACATCTCATTTGAGACTGGAGCATTTCCAAAGGCCTTGAAAACCACGGTCATTAAGCCTCTTCTAAAGAAGAGCAGCCTTGATCCCAAGGTACTGAACAACTACCGGCCCATATCAAACCTACCGTTCTTAGGAAAAGTTCTAGAGAAAGTAATATATCAACAGCTCACTTACTTTCTCCTATCTAACAATGTGTTTGATACTTTCCAGTCAGGATTTAGGCCCCACCACAGCACTGAGACAGCTCTGATCAAGGTGACAAATGATATTCGTATGAACACAAACGCAGGTAAGGTCTCAGTTTTAGTTCTGCTGGACCTGAGCGCTGCCTTTGACACAGTGGACCACGGGATCTTACTTCACAGGTTAGAAAACTGGGTGGGAATCTCTGGTACTGCTCTAAACTGGTTCAAGTCCTATCTCGAGGATAGGACGTACTTTGTCGAAATTGGCAACAGTGTCTCAGACAAAATTTCCATGACCTGTGGAGTCCCCCAGGGGTCAATCTTGGGACCCCTCTTATTCAAATTGTACATGCTTCCATTGGGTCAGCTAATAAACAGCAACAATGTGTCGTACCACAACTACGCAGATGACACTCAGATCTACGTGTCACTGACGGCAGGTGAACATGGGCCTGTAGATACTCTCTGTCACTGCATCGAACAGATCAGTTTGTGGATGCAAAACAACTTTCTCCAACTAAATTCAGACAAAACTGAGATCATTGTCTTTGGCCCACAGACACAAAGACAAAGTGTTATCAGTCACCTTGAGTCTCTCGCTCTGAAACCAAAAAATCAGGTTAGAAATCTAGGAGTAATCATGGACTCAGACCTGAACTTAAACAGCCACATCAAAGCAATAACGTCATCAGCTTTTTACCATCTGAAGAACATTGCTAAGATCAGAGAAATAGTGTCAAAACCAGACTTAGAGAGACTCATCCATGCATTTGTCTCCAGCAGGTTAGACTACTGTAACGGCCTGCTCACTGGCCTTTCTAAACGAGCTGTTAGACAGCTGCAGAACATCCAGAATGCTGCTGCTCGAGTCCTGACAAGAACAAGGAAATACGACCACATTAGTCCAGTGCTCCGGTCTCTGCACTGGCTTCCTGTCACTCAGAGAATAGAATTTAAAACAGCTCTGCTTGTGTACAAGTCTTTTCGTGGTTTAGCACCAAAGTACATCTCTGACATGTTAGAGCCGTATGAACCATCTCGGGCCCTGAGAACTTCAGGGAGGGTCTCCTGGTGGTTCCCAGAGTCAATAATAAACACGGTGAGGCTGCGTTTCAGTTTCATGCAGCTAAAACCTGGAACAGTCTTCATGAGGATGTGAGACAGGCCTCAACTCTGACAATGTTCAAATCCAGGCTGAAACAGCTCTTTTTACCCGTGCATATGAAAACTGAAAGTATTTTATCTGCACTCTTGACTTTTACTGCCATTGATTAACTTTATGTTGATGTTTTATTGATTGATTTTATCTGTTTCTTGTAATTTCTCTTTCTGCAACTGTGAAGCACTTTGAATTGCCTTGTGTATGAATTGTGCTCTACAAATAAACTTGCCTTGCCTTGCCTTGCTCCTCAGCTCAGCAGAGCCCACTCCCCACACAGTAGTGTTGTTTAGATGCCACAGCAGTGTGCTGAAGGGGCGTGTCGGAAAGCTTCTTAAAGAGACAGAGGCCTATTTCAAGACGTTCAGTACAGCCATTTTAAGAGAGCTATTTTATTCAAGGCAGTTATTTTAATTTACTGCATATAGACCAACAGAAGATTACGTCATCATTGTAGTATGCTATAGACTGGTGCTATGTGATTGAAAAAAGCATAATACCCCCTCTTTAAATTGTTTGTAATTTGATGCCACATTTTTTACAGTATGAGAGACTACAAGACTTTGACTTTGGGAGTAGTAGTCTTTAAAGAAGAATAAATCAATGCTTGTAACGAGGTAGTGTGACAACTCTGATTCTCCATCTCAACCCAGCCCATAAATTATACTATCTTGAGTTAAAAGCAATAAAGTCTAAAATTGCAGATGAGTACCACCTGAAGAAGCCCATGTACCAATGATACACAGACCACAGTTTGAGAATAATCAACATCAACTAAATGATCTACACAACTCTGTAAAAAAAAAACATAGTATTTTGTTTTTATCTACTATATCCGGTTCGAAAATGAAATGTCTTCATTGTCTCTTTTTTTTTAAACTTTTCTCTCCAAACTAGTCTAAAAGCTAAAAGACAGCTATTGCCCTCAGGTGGTCCAGCTCCTGAACTTAAATAGTACGCAACAAGTACACTAAAAGTCAAAGGGTTATTTCTACAATATGTTTCCCTTCTCTTCTCTCTTTCTTGCACTTTTAATAATACAGTGCCTTGCGAAAGTATTCGGCCCCATTGAACTTTTCGACCTTTTGCCACATTTCAGGCTTCAAACATAAAAATATAAAACTGTAATTTTTGTGAAGAATCAACAACAAGTGGGACACAATCATGAAGTGGAATGACATTTATTGGATATTTCAAACTTTTTTAACAAAAAAAACCCTGAAAAATTGGGCGTGCAAAATTATTATTCTTTTTGGCAACAATGCAAAACGTTATGTTTGGCGTAAAAGCAACACAGCTCATCACCCTGAACACACCATCCCCACTGTCAAACATGGTGGTGGCAGCATCATGGTTTGGGCCTGCTTTTCTTCAGCAGGGACAGGGAAGATGGTTAAAATTGATGGGAAGATGGATGGAGCCAAATACAGGACCATTCTGGAAGAAAACCTGATGGAGTCTGCAAAGACCTGAGACTGGGATGGAGATTTGTCTTCCAACAAGACAATGATCCAAAACATAAAGCAAAATCTACAATGGAGTGGTTCACAAATAAACATATCCAGGTGTTAGAATGGCCAAGTCAAAGTCCAGACCTGAATCCAATAGAGAATCTGTGGAAAGAACTGAAAACTGCTGTTCACAAACGCTGTCCATCCAACTTCACTGAGCTCGAGTAAGTAAGTAAGTAGGAATGGGCAAATATTTCAGTCTCTCAATGTGCAAAACTGATAGAAACATACCCCAAGCGACTTACAGCAGTAATCGCAGCAAAAGGTGGCGCTACAAAGTATTAACTTAAGGGGGCTGAATAATTTTGCACGCCCAATTTTTCAGTTTTTTATTTGTTAAAAATGTTTGAAATATCCAATAAATTTCGTTTCACTTCATTATTGTGTCCCACTTGTTGATTCTTCACAAAAAATTACAGTTTTATATCTTTATGTTCAAGGGGGCCGAATACTTTCGCAAGGCACTGTATGTGAGTTTGGCTGAATGAAGATTGTGCGTACTATATGCTGTGAGTTGACTTTCTATCATGACAATTCAACATTAGTGAACTGAATTCTTTACTCAGTATATTTATCCTGACATTTGTTTAAAAAGACAAAAGAACATCTGAGCCTTTGGTATTTTATCTTTTATAATGCATAGTTATAGCATTATTAAAAGCAGATGTAATCCACTCCTAACAAGCTGGCTGTTTAACTTTGAATTCAGAGCACATTCATCACACATTCCACCTTCAATCCATTTTCACACATCGTCATCTTTATGAGTTTCTATTGAGAAGCCTTCTGAAACAGTGGAAGATAATGTGCTGGAGACAATCTTGCACTAAAAGTCAGCCTGTACAAGGGCAGAGCACGTTGACAGCAGCTCCCCTTCCCTTCAGCTCAAATCTCCATGATGCATTCGGACAGTTCAATGACAACACGTCTGTATCCTGAGAGCAAACTCCCAGCACCAAGCTAACTTCCCTCCTAAAGCTGCAAATTGGCATTCTGGGACTATCGCTCCACTCATCTTGAACCACTGTTTGGAATCTGAAAGGCTTCTGAAACTTTTTTTTCTCTCTTCGTCTTACTTTGTCATTGCAAGGAGGCACTTTGAGAAACTTAAAGTGTTAGCTCTTAAAGTAGCTTATTATGTCGAGGGGAAATTGAGATCTTTATTTTAATTAGAGATAGGCTTCAAAGAATCACTGTATATTAGAACTTTCCACACAAGGAGATAGATGAGAATACAAAGCAGTTATTTTATGTCCTTTTGAGTTAATTTCATATTTTATACATCAATTTGGAGTTTTTTCCTGAATTTTCTGTTGCATCCAGTGACTGATTTGGGAAATAAGTTTAGGTCCACCATGAACAGGGGTGATGGACCTTATACTCTGCCTCACACCTATCACATCTAATGCTGGGTTCACACCAAATGCAGCTAACTCCTCCAAAGCGTCAGGTTTGCATTGAAAATACATGGGGATGCGCCTCGGGGAGCGTTGACAGATCCTGCAGTGCGTCCTGTGCCTCCTGTGCTGCACGTTTTGAAGCTTTTCGCACATGGGAAGCTTTTGACACGCTTCCAGCGCCTCCAAGCGGCCAACGCTAGAGTTGGAATTGTTGAACTTTTTGTAGAAATTCGCGAGCGTCGACCAATCAGGAGCTTTCCCCAACAGTAACGTTGGAGTGGAGCCACCGGTGCAAATCCCATACTGCAGATGTAAACAGTCAGAGTCATGCACGATTTTAGCTTCATTGTGTTGTGAACAGGAGCTACAGCAGCTCTGGGACTTTTACAAAGACACACATCAGTGTTTCTTTTACCTAAATACCAGGATTAAAAGCGGCGTCAAGAAAACTTATTTCAGTGGCTGGATCTGCACTGGGAATGTGTTTGGGCCTTGATGATGCCTGTAGCATTCCCAAAGCTAATGCTACAAGCTAACGCTCTGATCGATGTGCAAATATGCACGAATAAAGTCAATTAAACCACCATCAAGCAACCGTTGAACAATGATCACACACTGAGCCGGGCTTGTTGATTTTGAAGTTTATTGCCCACATTTCATCTACAACGGATCAGAGCCGAGTGGTTTTCTCCCAGAGCTAACAAGCTATTAGCACCTAACAGCTAACTTGCTTTGATCCCGTGAAAACAAGTATTATGCATTAATAACGTCAATAAAGCCGTCAACTACATAAAGCGGCCTTTATGATGATCACACACTGAGCTGGGCTTGACAAATGTGTGGTTTATTGCAGACTTTTAATCAACAATGGGCGATTGTAACAAGCTAACCTAGCCTAGCCACTTGTTACCGCACAATAAATGTCCCTGTGTTCAAGCTTGTGGGCTGGAGATAGGCTTTAAATATTGGTGAGATCCTGGCATAGACCATGGGGGTATAGTTCAAGATCCATAGGACATGGCAGCAGCAAAGAGGGACTAGTTAGCCCCAAAACAGCATTTATTTTAAGGTAAGAGCTCCTTCCAAGATAGCTACGAACACACTCTAAGCTGACAGGCGGCCAGAGCGTCTTGACGCTCGGTGACATTGTGACAAGTGTCTGACTTCAGTCATCACAAAGCGTCCAACTAGGGGCTTTGGGCGCGTTTTTGAAGCCCAAAAAGCGTTTGGTGTGGACGGAGCATAAGGCTATGGTTGTTTTTACATTGATTTGCTGCCTAAATATCTGATGTTGTTGTGTTGTTTATCCATGTAACTTCCCTTATTTTTTTTCCCTCTCAACATCTGACCTTTATCTTTTATTGCTATGGCAACAAACAAATATGGTGGCAAAATAAATGCATAAATTACTGATGCCAGGATCTTTTTTTTACCAGTTTGTTTTCCTTTCCTTTTTTTCGAGTTTGAGGTTTTGGGCCTGTTTTTACTCTACACTCTATGCTACAATCTACATAGTTTTTTAAATTTTTTATTTCATTGAAACTATGTCCCACCATAGATTTATCGAGGTAAATTGTAACATAAATTATCCTTTTTCCCCCCCCAATATGACATGTTTGACACTCTGGGATAACGTCTCCATTTGTAGCACCTATAGACACCAAATTCCCCAGTCCTGTAGAGTGACAAGAAAGTGACAAGGAATGAAGCAACAAAACGGTAACAAAACATGCCAGAAAAGCAACAACAACACAATTAAAAAGTGGCAATAACGAGACAAAAAAAAAATTGCTTCGAAAATGTGACACAAACACGACGATGACCCAACAAAAAAAGTCACGATCAGTTTTGTAGGTCTTAGCTGTCAAATAAAGCGTTGCTCTGGCCTATACATGCATTTCCAATGACATCACGCATAGTTCCAGCGGCCATTTTGAGCACCAAAGTAGAATTATGCAGTACTACAACATGTAACAATATCTCAACTCAGGATGAAAATGAAAGACAACTGATTGACAGTGGTATTTTTATGTACTCGTAATCATTGCTCAAGAAGATAACAGTTAAAATACGGCCCCAGAGACGCACGTTTATGTGATATAACCAGCAAATGTAGCACAGACGTAGCAGCGCTGTCTGTCGAACTACAGCAGGATTTACTAAAGATCTGCTTCACTCTTCAGATTAAATTAACCCATCAAAGAGGAAACATAAAACCTTTCTCTGTGATTTTTATAGTTTGTCATGTCAACAGAGTCTCAGTCTGAGTCAGTGTTTAAGCTGCTCAAGATGTTAGCATGCTACCGGTTAGCAACTGTCAACCAACTGTCAATGGCTTCAACACGATAAACACACGTGTGGCTCACATCTACGAACACTGAGGAAATACTATAGTAACAGCTCAGCTCTGACCTCTGTCACATGTTGTATCCAAGGCTAGATGTTTGAGGTTCAGGGCTTTCTCTTGGAGAGGTCAGAGCTGAGCTGTTGAAGCTAAATGCTAACCGGTAGCATGCTAACACTGACTCACTGGTTTCTTCACATAAACGTGCATCTCTGGGGCCGTGTTTTAACTGTTATCTTCTTGAGCAATGATTACGAGTACATAAAAATGCCACTGTCAATCAGTTGTCTTTCATTTATATCCTGAGTAGAGATATTGTTACATGTTGTAGAGCTGCATAATTCTACTTCGGTATTCAAAATGGCCACCATAACAACAAAAGTTACATGACTGAAAAGCATGTATAGGCTGTAAGCTCCAGTCAAGAAGCTTTTAGATTTGGGTAAAACTGAACTGGAGAAAATACGCTCAGTTCTATTGGGGGTAAGAGGTTAAATATTTGATTATAGTAAACTTCCATTACATATTTCACCTTCATTCTCGCCGTCATCCCGGTAACTATCGCTATTATGTTGTGGGTGACTCTGACATGCTCCTCTGACAGCTGAGTGTTTGATCACAAATTGTTCAGCTGGTCCTCGCTTCAGAAAATGCTCTGCTAATAGAAAAACATTGATGTCATGAACGCATTAGCCACATAATGATTTAAATTCGAGGTGAGACACAACCTGCTCCAATGCTCCCAATTACCCCCTCCTCCGCAAACACAGCTAACGGCCACATGGCGTCATTAAGTCTTCAGAACAGCTATGGCGTCACTGGCACCTGTATGGCACCCCAACTGGGACATTTAATTATGCTGTATTCGTTATTCCAACTTTCCAGTCTTGAGCGTAAACAAATAAAAGCATGTTTAGTGACGGCGTAAATTAGACGGCAAAATTAGTTTATCCATAGTAAAGACATTTGTGGGAAAACACTACAGTAATTATAACTTACAGGGTCACTTTAAAGAAATACTAGAAAACAAGCCTGCAAGTTGTGAAAAATTGGGATGCTACAAATATGTGAGGAAACTTAATTTACTGTAATGGCTTCCTCTTTCATTCTTTGTGATCAAATAATGTCCACTTTAAAAGACTGATAGCCACAGTATTGCAATCTCTGGCACGATGTCTTGTTCGGTGTTTTTTATCCTCTATATCACCAGAGTGAATTTCCACTGTCCTTATTCTCAGATCTACAACGCTCAGTCAAACACAGCACATGTTAGTCCTCAGTGGGCGGAGTCTCCCTTTGTTATGTGATGTACAGTCCATCATCCTAATGTATGGCTGTCAGCACGCTGTATATACTCGACTGCGGTGCATTCACTCTCACCCACGCACCATTGTCTCCTCTCTGGTTTAACATCTGGCCTGTGCAGACACTGAAATATGATCTGTATGCACAGAGCCTATATTTATCATGGATAGATATAAAAATGTGATCTAATGCCACATCTGTATGATTTATGACAAAGCGCTTTACAGACAAGAGGGATGACTGTTTGAGAATACATGGCAGTAGTGACAGGAACTTCTCTGAATGATTGCTCCGCAAGAACAATACTTCACAATGAATTAACCTGTGAATTAATTTATATGTGGAAGAAAACATAAATTTATTGTGGAATAATAAGAATAACAATATACAGTATGTGAAATGCATGTGTACACTTGATTCGCCTGGCTAGCCAGACCACACACTTTTCCAATTCTACATAAAGACATGTGGTCTGGAACACAGTGTTATCTCTGTGAGTTCAATCTCTAAGGTCTATCTATATACCAACACAAGAGAAATGGTTAACTTTGTTTTGAATGATTCCTGAGTTGAGAGTCTTCCAATTTTGAGTGATACATTACAAATTTGCATCTATGATTAGATCAATACCAAATTACTCAGAGTGTTAGTGTTGCACTGGTCTCAGAGAGTCCTGCTGTGGAAGACTGGCTCAGTTTCAAGCTTCAAGTTTGTGCAGCAGCGCGATCCACTTACCTAAGGTTCGGTGTCTGTTTTTTCCAGTCTGCAAGGCAACTGCAAAGGTAGTTTTAATTGGTTTATAACTCCTCCAACGTATACAATAAGTATTCCTTAATATGAACCTAGCAAAATAGCACAAGAAGGTTCTCTACTATTACTATTGTTAGTAACGTTTTAGCCTATGCATTTGTTGAAAATGTATTTTTGGTGCTGTGTATGGTGTTTCTATCTATCTATCTATCTATCTATCTAGGCCAGTGATTCCCAACCTTTTTTGTCTTGCATATCCCTTGACTCGTTCATACTCCGAGTACCCCCTACATCGAGGATCCTGGCAAAATGATTACAAAGTGACCAACTAAATTAAGATTATTTAGTAGCTAGTAGAGTGATCAAATTCAAACCCTTTACAAAAAACATCACAGTAGCGCAGCGGTTAGCGCGCGTGCTTCGCAGCTAAAAGGTCCCAGGTTCAATTGCCACCTGGACGAGGCCTTTCTGTGTGGAGTTTGTATGTTCTCCTGTGTCTGCATAAGTTTCCTCCGGGTACTCTGGTTTCCCCTATCACTAAAAACATGTGCAATAAGTGAATCCTCCAGCCAAGTGTTTCTGACCACGAACCTATGGGTCCCTGGGCGCTGAACTGCCGCTGCCCACTGCTCCTTATGGGTCGTCCAGTGGCGTAAAGGGGTGGGTCAAATGCAGAGAACAAATTTCATTGTACAGTTGTTGTATAATGACAAATAAGGCGCCTTTACTTTTACCTTAAAGTAACACCACGTAGATTTTTAGCCAATAAATACAAGCATTTATATTATTTTCATCAATGAAAAATACCACATAAATGTACAACCAAACATGTGCCTTTGCAGTGATTGGCTCAGCTCTCCTAAGTCATAACTGTAACTTTACCGGGAGTGGGTACGTCTCCATGGAGATGTTGACTAAAGTAATCAGAATTTGAGATTTAAATGGGATAAGTCCCCATCCAAATCCATTCTTTGATTACCCACTGCAAAAAGAGTATTTTCTGTGTCGAGCTGGTCATTAGGGGCATGTTTTCTACTGCTGGCATTCGTAGTCCAAAATGTTACGCAGTGTCCCTTTAAATCTGACTACCCCCTGCTAAGTGACCAAGTAACTTTGCTCTAGGTCCTAGAAAAAATACAAATCTATCTTCCAAATCTACTTTACTTTTATCACCACACCCACGCTGATCACAAGAAACACTGAATTCTCCAAAAGCTCCTCTTCTTTAAACAGTGTTCATTGTGTCATATTGCAAAATTGTATCCTTCGTCATCAAAGTGCACTCATCATCATACGTCCACATGTCCGACAGCTACCTCCAGCCCGACAGAATAGCGGCTGTCATTTAAATAGGCCAGCAGCGTCCGTGAATCAAAAGGGAGCGCTTCAAAAAGCTGTCAAGACATTGTTTTTTTTTCATCGCTAATTTTTGTCTCCAACCTCAATCCCTCCACTCACCGGTTGACAGCCCGGCTGATCCGCATGTCACTGCTGGCGATCCTATTCACTGTCTGACTTTCTTGGCGTTGGATTTTTAGTTTGAGGACAGGGGCCAATAATAATGCACATACTAGACTTAGCAACGACGACTTTCCGAAAAGGTAAGCATTTGGAACTTAACCATCCAAACCAAGCCCTCGCTGTTCAAGATGCCACTGGATTTATGTAAATGGCCTGTGCTCATTGGTGCTTACAACAAACAGTAAGTTGTACATTAGGTAAGTAAGCTGTAAATCGGACTAATCTATAGTTTAGTAGTGATCTAAGCAACACCTTTGTAAACAGAGGGCAGTAGTGCTAATCCCACGCAGCAGTAACCAACAACAACAACAAAAATGAGAGCAGCAATTGAAGAGCGACAAATTGGGCAACAGAGGCCAACTGTTAAAACAGCAAAGTACACGTTAGCTCATCGTACTAGTGAAGCAGAAAACAAACTAATCTAAACATTATTTACCTTTACGTACAAACGACTAGGGCCAAACCAAGGCTTCTGTCGCCTTACAGGTGAGACCAGCCCACGCCTTTAGACACCTTATCCAGAAGTAAATGGTATTAGCACAAGACTATAATTTGTTTAGTACTTATACTATTGGCACATAAAACCATATGACTTACATTAGATTAAATTGTAGTTTCTCAGGCAAAATGTGATGCACATTTCCCCTGCTAATTTCAAACCACTATGCTTATAGAGCTAGCTGAACAATGGCTGACAGGGGTGCGGTGGGTTGTAACACAGTCATCCCCTATATACAACTAATAACACTTACTTGATTTTAATACTTTTACAGAATGCCTAGACAGTGGCAAAGAAAGACTGACAGAGGTGTGCATGCAAATGTAGAAAAAAATAAAATAAAGCATCTGATGAGGTCAGAAAGAAGGCCAAGTCTGATCAGTTGCCAAAGCACATGGGATTTTCCGTGTAACACTGAGCAGATACTGCGAAACACGGCATGGTATAAATCAAGTTGCCTTGCCTTGCTTTGCCTAGCAGAAGCTGATAGACCAGGGTCCAGTGATCATTCCAGTGTAGGTTACTGAAGCATCAACAAAGTTTTCTCCGAGGTGCAGGAGGAAGTGTTGGCTGATTATTTGACTCAGGCAGCAGACCTGTATAATGGACCGACTCCATGTGAGGTTAAGCATATGACAGGCTACAGAGAGAGAGAGAGTCTAGATTGTTCTTTTACTGAAATAAACCTCTCTTTGAACATATCATATGATGTGACCTATGTTACAACCTACCCCGGTAGTGAGGAACACCATGTAATTGACATCAACTCACGAGGCCTGTGATATTCTTCCAGAAGTTTGAATTGGTGCTAGCCTGGTTTTACCATACCCTCATTTCATTTCGTACAGAGGGTCTGGATCTTCACAATTGAGCTCCGTTATCAGGTGGGAGGGGTGAACTCCTTTGAAACGATTGGATCTGATTTTCGCTAGTGTTTGGTCGTGACGTATGTAATGCGCCCGAGTGAGTGAGTGAAGCAAGCTATCATAACTCTTGGGAGCATTCCTTGCACATTCCAAAGCTTCAATTTTAATTTCTGGATATTTGGGAGCCGAGCCAGAACGGATTGAAGAGCTTCCATTCCTTTCGTATCCGCCGTCATTGCCAAACTACAACCAGCAAATGCTTGACGTCACCTACAACACCCGCTCGCTGAATGGTAGGCTGAAATACAACCGATGTATCACAGCCACTGAGATCAGGCCCAGACGTACATGTAGGGAAATTATAATTGACCGGAGTTTACGGATACATTGGTGCCATTTGTAGTAAACAAATGTGGGTACTTTGTATACAAGTTTGAGAACTCTTGCTCAAAAATTCAGTGAGCTTCAGGTGCTGAAGCAAAAAGTGTTACAACCATACCCGGTCTCCCCTATGTTCTTTTTCAATCAAATCTCCTGCTTCACTATTGCTTTATTTGGTGGTAACAGAAACAGGTCAGGGCTAGGTCAGGATTGCCCGTTTGGTCAATTGGCCTGGTTTCGCCCTGCGGCCCGTGGACCTTTGTGTTTAACGCTTGGACCTTTTGGCCACTTAGGAGACGAGAGAGGCAGTGGAGGTCAGCAGCGTTCTCGGGGACACTTGACTCTCAACGGGGGGTTAGTTTAGAGTTGGGGGAGGTAAGATATCCTTTACAAGAGGCCTGTCGTTGGGATGCTGACTAATGAAGTGACAAGTGACAAGGACTGACGACGCGCCCCGGGCTGCTCGGGGATCTGTGGAGAAGTTGGCACTAACAACATCAGAGCTAATAATGCTATCCAGAGAGAACTGCCATGGCAAGTTGCAGCAAAGTTTTCAGGGTCAGGTCTCCAATCTGGTCCAATAAGGATTACAAGTCCGGTGTTGTGCGGCGTAGATCAGGAATGTGTCCGACAAGCATGCTGGGAAGGACGTAGAGTTGCTCAACAAAAACATAGAGTAGAGGGAGGGAAGGATTTCAGGGGTAAAAGGACAATCAGTCAACAGGGAAAAGAAAGCAATATCAGGTACAAAGAAGTTGGTTGAGTTTGCAAAAATCCAATAGTTACATGGCAGCTAAACCTTTGTTTATCTTCTTTATATATTATTGTAGTTAAGTTATCAGGTTATCAATTTGCTGAACATTCCTGATATAAATATGAGAAAATAATGTATTGCAAGTTTTCTGTCATTTTATGTTTTCATATAAAAATAAGGCATTTAAATAATGGATTGACCCAGCTCTAAATGTATGGTTTTATTTTGTTGACATATTAGTAACAACAATTTCTTTTCAGAGGAAAATTTGGATATCTTGTTTAGCTTTTGAATACGCTATAAATAAGTGAACACATCTGTAAAAAAAATCTCTAAAGTTTTGCCTTATTAGAAAAAATCCCTCAGAAAAAAAACAACCTTCAAAATATTATTAAGCCCAAGGCTGGAAAGTTTGGAGTCCGTAGGATCTGCTAAAGTGGCTAATGTGTTGCACAAGTGGAACAAAACCTAATCTAGAGAAAACCAGTCCCAAAGTATTGTAACGTGTGCGCAACACATTTCTCCTTTCTTCCTTACGGGGTGTCTCGCAGAAAGAAAAATACCATACTTGGATAATAGCATCATTTCAGTATGGAAGCCCGTTTCCGCCATGTTAAAAAATAAAAGCCCAACAGGAAGTCGAAATTACGAGATTTAAAGTCATAATTCTGTGTTTAAAACACAAAATTTGGAGTTGAATCTCAAAATTACGAGTTTAAATCTGGAAATTACGAATTTTTAACTCAGAATTTTGAGATTTAAACTCGGAATTTCGAATTTTTAAGATCTGTGATCATAGACGTCAGTCCTGTTTTAGTTTGTCTGGTGCGGTCTGACTCTGAACTGTGGAGCTTGATCGGGCCAGTGCTGACGGAGCTGGAAATAAAGCGTAGCCGTATCTTGGAATCGTATCTTGCCTGAAAAACAAGTGCTATTTTGGGGCAAACTAGTCCCTCTTTGCCACTGCCATGTCCTATGGATCTCCCCAGTATTTGAGCCAGCCCATACTCTTGAAAAAAGGATGATGCCGGTGGACAATGGCTAGTCTAGGTTAGCCCAGTTAGCATGTGCAATCGCCTACAGCTCATTGTTGATAAAACGTCTGCAATAAATCACAAATGCGTCAATCCCGACTGTGTGATAATGTTATGTAGTTACTGGCTTTATTGACGTTATTAGTGCATAATTACTTGTTTCCAGTTGAAGCTAGCTGCTAGAGCTGCTAAGAAGCTAGTTAGCTCCGGATGTTAAACAATTGGCTACGGCCAATACATGAAATGTGAGCAATAAATTACAAAATCAACCAGCCCGGCTCAGTGTGTGATCATTGTTAAACGTTTCTTTATGTAGATAGTGGTTTTATTGACTTTATTCATGCATATTTCTCGTTTTCACATGATCATCGGAACTTTAGCTCGTAGCAATAGCTTTGGGAATGCTCGTGCATCATCAAGGCCTGAACACATTCCTATTGCGGATACAGCCACTGGAATAAGTTTTCTTGTCGCCGCTTTTAATCCTGGGTGTTGAGGTAAAATAAACACTCCTGTGTCCTTTGTAAAAGTCCCAGAGCTGCTGTAGCTCCGGTTCAAAACACCATGAAGTTAATCCTCCATGACTCTGACTGTTTGCATCTGCGCCGGATCTGCTGCCCCCCCATACCGACGTCTATGATCAAGGATCTTAAAAACTCGAAAGTCCGAGTTTAAATCTCGAAATTCAGAGTTTTAAAAGTTTTAATTTCGAGATTTAAACTCGTAGTAAGAGTTTAAAAGTCATAATTTCGAGATGTAAACTCGAAATGTTGTGTTTTAAACAGATTATGACTTTAAATCTCGTAATTTTGACTTCCTGTTGGGCTTTTATTTTTTTAACATGGGGGAAACAGGCTTCCATTATTTCAGGGACCCTTCGCAGGACACATGGATATACAATATGTCAATGTTTGTGAATGAATACGCGTGGGAAAGCCGGCTTTGCAAAGCGATGTAGTAGCTACTTCCTGGATATCTCCGCAGCGCTAGCGACAAAACACGATAAAATAAGTTCCAACAAAGATTGATATCATCCAGGTAGATACAACACAGAAAGCTAAATCGATACCACAATGAACAGTTGTGCAACATGTAACGCCAATAGTGTGGAATCAAACCACCGACTTTGGCCTTGTAAGTAATCCAACTGAATGGGAGAAGCCATCGATGCCATATTCTCCTTTCTACAGAGAAAATCATATTTTACAGTATTCCTAGTTTTATGTATTTTGAGTTGAGAGTTTATCTGTTGCTGCTTCATAAATGATTCATGATTTGAAGAGTGTGTTGATGCAGTGGTTGCGCGTGGTTGTGGTCCCCGTGTAACATCTCACAGCCTGCTCCTCACTGGCAGCTGTACAAAGCTGCTCGGTGAACGCCCCCAAAAGGCCTGATAAAACATTTACATGGACAGTGGGCCCATTGGGAACAGATGCAATGTTTAAAGTTTAGATAACATTCGGGAGAGCATTTTTACCCCTCTGTCTCCAAATAAAATCTTTTCTCTGTCAGGTTAGTGAACAGGTGAGCCCGCCCTAATGTATTTTCATTGGAAGAGTTAGCATTAGCCTCCAAACATCACAAACTATGAAAAATTAAGACTGTTTTGGCGACAAACCGCACTCAGAGTCGAGAATTAGCACTGGCAACAACACTGGCCGCAAACATTGCTTTGTTATGTCTGATTCCATTTGTCCCAGTCAAATAAATCAAATAAACTCGACCACATGAGTAATGACTCGGCCATGTAAGAAAACATTAACACATAACATAGTGTGGCAATCAGCACCAGCAATTAGCATAAAAGCCAAGGGTTATTTTGGTCAAATTATCACAGAAACATAGCGGGTCAAAATAGTTTAATTCAGAAATAGTTCTGCAGGTTTAACAGAGATGTACAGCCAGGCAGCAGCTCACCTCCTCCTCTGGCATCATGTCGACTGGGACAGGATCATGAATCATTCACAACGACTGTGCATAAATGATGTAATGTGACTCTGAAATGCAACTAAAGATGAAGGACCAAAAAATGTAAATCAGTATTATGTTGTCAGTTGTTCTGCACTTTCTCAACCAAAATGTTTTAACAAGAAACAGCACAACCAACCGAAATCACCCATTGAATGGACACACTTAGAATATCTCAAAGGCTGCTGTCTTCTGAAAAGTCCATGTGTGTTTTTTTTTATCTAGTTTAGACCATACACATACAGTGGGAGGAAAATGTATGTGTAACGCTTTGGAATTTCTCACATTTCTGCCTAAATTGGCCATAAAATGTGGTCAGATCTTCATCAAAATGATAAGAATGACTAAACAGTGTCTGCCTGAACTAATACCACTTAAACATTTACATCTTATCATATTTTTAATGGCCATAAGATGTAAACATTCACAGGACAGCGTGGAATAAGTAAGTACACCGCCTGAATCTCGCTGAACTGCAGCAGTTTTGTAAAGAGGAATGGTCCACGATTCATCCTGATCGTTGTGAGCGTCTAATCTGCAACTACAGAAAAGCAGTTATCGCTGCAAAAGAAGGATCAGCCAGATATTTAATACGGGGGTTCACTTACTTATTCCATGCTGTTGTGAATGTCTCAGGTTTTTCTGCAAAATATCTTGATAAACGTATGAATTCATTTTTTCATTGATCATAGCACGTTGTCCAGGCCCTGAGGCAACAAAACAGCCCCACACCATGATTCTCCTGCTCCAGACTTCACAGTGAGGAGAGGGTTTTGATGTTGATGTGCTGTTCCATTTTTCCTCCACACATGACGTTGTGTGTTCCTCCCAAACTATTCAACTTTGGGTTCAGTCCACATGTTCCAAAATGTACGTTTCTTGTTTTAGGTTGGCATTTTCTGTTTAAGTCTTCCCACAATGCTCCTGATTTGTAAAAATGCAGATTTTGCACTTTGCCATTTGCATATTGACCCTGGATAATAGTCACCAATTTACATTATGGACACGACAAGATACTTTACACTTTATTTTAATTTACGATTAAATATCTATCTTTTATTTATTTTTTTATCCATGTGTGTATATTTGTATAAGCTCTGGGTCATATATGATTTTTCCCATCATAGACAAAGGTTCTAAGCCCATTTCTGTACTTTTGATGTCCCACATACCCCCTCGAATTTACACTCTAAGTACCCCCTAACTCGAGGATCCTACCACAATGTTAACACAGTGAGCAACTAAACCCAGATTATTCAGTATTTAGTAGAGTGTTATGCTCAAAATGTATCGCTAAAATACTCTCAACATCAAACCTTTTACTGAAAAACATCATTAAAACTAACTTTTCATTGAAAGTAATATTGAAATTCTACTCAGTTGCACTTTCTTTTTAACCCGAGGTCACTCCAAGTACCCCCTGCTTAGGTAACGCTGACTTAGATCAGTGTGCTTAAAGGGACTAGAAAGAAAGAAAGAAAGAAAGAAAGAAAGAAAGAAAGAAAGATCAGCTGCATCAAAAACGTAGAATGTTATCAATCTAAAGTATCTGCAGTGAGCTATTGCGAGCTATTGCACTTCATAAATGAAAGGACCAAATCAATAAAAAAAAAAAAATTGATATAATTTCCATCTGAACAGAAAGACAAGCCTTTGTATTCCTCATTGTTATTTCCTAATGTGATTTCTCAAGCTGCATTTATGGGTCTACAGTATATCTTTATCTTCACTGCTGGGAGTTGAAGTCTTTCATGGCCCTATATTTAACGCCATGGAGTTTCCTAAAGAGGGGGTGGACTACAGTGCGCTTCCTCCCCTCTCCACCTCGTGCTCAATAGCTGCACACTCACAATGACAGAGAATATTTAACTGTGCAGATTAAGTACATGTACGGGAGTACGGAAGGCCACGGCTTTCTGCTGTCCTGCTGTGAGCGAGTGGGTGGTGATCTTTGAAAGGTGAGACAGCTCTGATAATAATGACTTTATTTACAGATGCATTATGGAACTTTTTATGCGAAAACTGTGCGTAATTGATCCTTTTGGGCCTCTACATCGCTCCAGGATCAGTTGTTTTGTAGGTTTTCTTGTAGGGTTCCTGCAGTGGAAACCTACTAGAAACAATTGATCTTGAAGCAACTATGATGAAATGTAAAGGCGCCATGTTAACCACTCATACAGCCGCTGGGTCACTAAAAGGTCTAATACGCAATAACAAAAAGCTTCTTTTTTTTCTTTTTTTAATTCACATAAAAAAGTTCAATAATGCACCTTTAATTAATTGTATTTACCACTGACAACATATTCAAAATACTCCCCTCTGGGACCAGGCATTTAAAGACACTGGGTCTCAGTTGAACTTTTCACTTTCCAATTAAAGGAGCAATGAAAAATAAATGGGATAAGTAATTAAATAATTGAGGGGGGAAAAAACATCAAGACCTAAAAATGTGGGGGCATTTTGTTCATTTCAGAAATTACTTTTGAAGGATATATGTAGTTTGAATTGACTCAAGAATGGCTGTGTTTTGAGAAAGATGCCCACAGAGGAAGAGCCGATCACTGCTGAGCACAGGGCTGGCTCAACGCCCATCGAGGTTGGCTGCAGAGGATTCGTAGACTGCACAAGGGCCTCAGTGCACTGGGCATTGCAGGAACTGCGAGGAGCAGGGCCATCAAGGACATCACTGACACAGCCAAGAAAGCCACGAGATGGCTCTGGATTCGAAAAGGAGAAGCCTGGAACCAAGTGAGTGCCACTTAAACAGAAACCGTGGCTGATGATCCCAGTTAACATCACTGAAGATGTGTTGAGGTGATTATTTGAGTCAACTAAATCAATTCATAATCTTTACTGGCTGGCTTTGCTTCAAATAAAATAAAAAAGTGTGTGGTGCAGCTGATAGTCTAGTGCATTGGTCCAGAACAAAAATCCCAGGTCCAATTTGAAAAAGAAAAAACACAAAGCGGGCCATCAGGAAGCTAAACCTTTGTTGACTATAACATTGTTATTGTGTTATCGTGTTGCTTGGAACTAAAAGTGAGTGATGGCAGTGACAGGAATAAGATGAGGATGTGATTAAAGGTTCTAATGGACATCGAGAGAGAGATAAGATCCAATACAATTGGCTGATTTTCCACACTGTTGATGCACCTTGTTGTACACAGACTCAGGCCTGCAGCAAATTTGGAGAATCTGGAGCTACAGTGTGAGAGCTCAACTGCCAAAATAAACTGCCTGAAGCTTAGTTGGAAGGCAGGGAGCTACGATGTGTTACTCTGGGTGCCTTTTTGCAAGCAAGTGGACTAGAAATTCTCTAAAAAGTATGCATCATGATATAGTAAGCAATCATGCAAAACATGACACCAGCCAACCTCAAACCAAACCCCAGCCCCCTGTCTGGACGGACTTCCAGCCACATGGTCATATTACATACTTACTTTCTAACCTCTGTAAAACAAATGATCATTACTAAGCATTAAAAGTAATGCAACTAATGGATTTATTTTTAAATAAATAAAAATACAACTCAGGGAGAACACCAAAGAGACTCCTGCGACAGGAGGCAGTGATGGGGCTGGTCAGGATTTTCTCTTTAGTCCCTCTGTAGAAGTTGCACATAATGGAGGCTGGGACTCTGGCTCTTCTCAGCTTGCAGAGAAAGTAGAGCCGCTGATCCCGATCAAAGGTTTAAGACCAGTTGAAAAATTGCAACATGTCACATTTTGCATGATTGGATCTTAAAAAGTTTCGAAGCAGAACTTCCATCTGGGCGTCATGACAGTGTGAATACCTAATGTTGCATATTGATGTTCGACTTGGAACCTCGTTAAGATCCAAGGTGGTCTAAACATTTGATCGGGACTGTATCTAGACCTGGCTCAGACCTGCTAATGGCTCATTCTAACAGTCACAAAAATTATAGTAAGTAAATACACATCCTCTGTTTAAATATTATTAAGAAATGGTAAATGGACTCAACTTGTATAGCACGTTTCTACCTTTACTAGGCCCAAAGCTCTGTACAGTGAGGAAGCAGTCACCCATTCACTCTCTCATTCATATACCAATGTACGCAGTCACAGGAGGCAAGGAGGGTGAAGTGTCTTGCCCAAGGACACAACGGCAGTGTGGATTTGTGGGAGCTGGGATTCGAACCCTCGACTTCTGATCACAAGACGACCCGCTCTACCAACCGCACCACCGTTTTGTCTTTTTTGCATCAGTGTCTGGTCCCCGTGTAACATCTCACAGACAGCTCCAGCTCACACACATGGAAAATTCCTCTAAAATGTGACAGAAGACGTATACACCGCCATTGGGCTCATAGAAACACATGGTGCACAGAGGAAGCAGTGTGTCCCGGGCAGGCTTGTAAAAAACAGCCCCCAGTCATATATATAGGGGCTTTTCATCTCTGCATAAAACATTTTTCACACGCTGTTAAAGCAAAGTGCTATAGAATCTAAAGGCATATTGGGGGAATGCTTGTACACCATTTGAGTCCAGTGTAACTTTATAGAAATCAGACTGTTGTTAATTTGACCAATGCAAACTTAAATTTCATCTCGTACATGTTTTGTCGTACTCATGTATGTTCTGTGTTTGTGGTATGCTGTTACCACATGGGACATGGAAATGAGGTCTGAGCTAAATCCAGCATATTTACAGCACTAGCTGTCTGCTCATTAATATTCAGTGTCCCATTCAAATAAAGCTGGCATTATTCCTATCATTAGCTTTACTGATTTTAATTGGGGATGCATGTTTTGTCCTCAATAAACCTATAGTTGGGGCCCAGTTAATAATCAGTTAATTGTTTAATCTCTGCACAGAAATGTACCATGTACCATACCATTACCAATGTGCCTTGTCAATGGAGCACCTGGTTATTCATGCACAAACTCCTCCACACTTCATTCACGGATCACTAATGCTGAGCTCCAGTCAGCTGTTTGTCCAAAACACCTCTCCGAACAAGCAAGTGAGTGCGTTCCGCGTAAAATCTTGCGTACTGAACAATCTACACACTCAAAGTGGGCCAACCTGACCAGCATGTTTTGCATGTGTGTATTTAAAATGATGGTAAATGGTAAATGGTCTCAACTTATATAGCGCTTTTCCACTTTCATTAGGCACTCAAAGCGCTTTACAGCAAGGATCCACTCACCCATTCACTCTCTCTTTCAGTGTACGCAGACACTGGATGATCTGCCTCTGGCCCATGGCAGTGAGGCACGGGCGTGTGAGCGCAGATGTGTGTGAGAAGTGTCACCCTGGCTTCACATCTGGAGATGGATCCCTGGTTCACCGGCCTACACTGGGTGCCTCCTGCTCCTACAGGTTATCCCAGTGGCATTAAGGATCAAATGCAGAGAACACATTTCCCTACAGAAATTATTCAAGTATACCATAACCTTATAATTTAGATCAGAAGTGAAAACAGTAGAGTCAAAATTTCTGAATCTGAGTAGAGCTGCCACATGGAACCCGCAAAAGGCTCTTAGACAATATGTAATTAGAGACAATCCTTTGTGTGCCCAATAGTGAAAGAAATCACTACATAGTTATCTTCTAGTTGCCAACAAAACCACAAAGACGTATTGTGTATTGGAAATTAGGTGCTTCCATCTCCACTCCCTCCACTCTCAGTAATCCCCAAGAAGGACTATCCCGCACAGGGCATGTTTGACACTGTGTGCATAATTTCAGCCAAGATGGATGGCTGAGAGCTGTCCGCGCCCCAACCACCTCTGTCCATTAGTCTCCATGATGAACGAGGAGCGAGGCAAAAGCCCTGTCATCAAACGCTTCTCGACTGGCACCAGCAACATTAAATCTCCCGCTCAAAGTCACCCTCGTGCTGGGATGACAGGGGGAGGAGAGAGGGGGGAATGATACTGTAGGTGTTTCCCCGAAACATAGACAGGGAGCCTTTTGTTACAATGACGCTACATAGACAAGGTATAACAAGGAAACACATGGGTAAACAAAACACAGGCACGGGGGACTGTAAGTGCCTCCGCATTCAGATGTTAGGTATGTTAGGTACCAATATTCTTTGAGTGCTTGTAGCTACGTATTTCGCCTCTGCTGATGGCTTGGACACCAAACCTTTGACACGACCCTGTCATACTCCTAACCTTAACACTAAACCTAACCTTAACCCACACCTTAGGGAACATATAACTTTAGCACCTGGAGATACCTAACACAAAGTACCTTTTTGAAGATGGAACAACGCCATCATATTAGACTTTTCCAGCACCTCACGAAGACCTGATTCATCGTGTGACTTTTATAGTTCTTTTTGAAGGTCTTTCCCTCCCTCTCACTCTCTCCATTCCTTTGTGCTTTACTGTTCTCTCACTGTCTTACTGTAGGCCTTTGCCAGGTGAATCCCCTTTGATAGTGGATTGTTCAGCGTGGCTTTGAAAAAGCAAGCACGTACAAATCATAAAGCAGTTCCAATAATGTTTTGTGTGACCATCCCGTGCCTCCTCTGTTGCTCCAGGGATGTTTTTGTTGTGGAAATGCGGCTGTGAAAAAGGTGGCACGTCGGTTCAACCCAATGGGCTGTGTTTGTGTTTTGTTTTGCATCTTGTTGCTTTGGGTTGTTGTGTACCTTGTGTCTTTTCTGTGAAGAAGAGAACAGTGTTTGCCTTTCATACTTGCGAAGCGAGAAATGTACACGCATGGTCTTGTTAAAGGATCTGTATCATGCTATTTTAGCCATTCCAAAGTAAAGTATAGGCATTTATATGATATATTGTACCTCTATCACTATGGAGTTCTCATTTTTGAGAGAAATATAAGTATTTTTGTGGGGTATTTTTCAAACCCGGAAGACAAGACGCTTCAATTCAGTTAACTCCGCCCCTCTCTCCACTCATTCCACATTTGCAGTATTATAAATATAAATAAAACAGAAAACAGGAGGATTCGCCTTTTTATCAAAAACGCTCTGGGGGTGTTTTTGATAAGGAAATAGCATAACAACATGGTTAAAAACTCAAAAAAGTTGATTTTGCATGATATAGCTCCTTTAAAGAGCAGGTTTTTTACAGATTTCAAACCAAAGAAGGAGGAAATAGTTGAGTATCTCCTACACATGAATATAACCTCCATTGGATTTCTGAAACTGTCCAGACCCCTTAAATGGAGGCTGACTATGGAGGGACACTACATACTACAGGCAAATTACTTGTTTTACTCATTTTTTCCCTATCCATCCATCCATCCATCCATCCATCCATCATCCATCCATCCATCCATCCATCCATTTTCTTCTGCCCAAATCATATTGCACCAGCCCCCTATGGCTCTTCCTGGTGGGTCCACGGTAGAACCGGGCCTGTTATGGCTCGGTTCCACCTACCCTACTCTACTCTACCCTGGCTCTACTTTACCTGCATTTTAAATGTTTCCACCAGTCCATTTTTCAGTTAACTTGTACTTTTTTTGGTACCAGCTTGGCCCTGGTACAGTACTAACCAGGCCAAGCAGGTACTGTTTCCATGGATACAGCCAAAAGCAAAGCCAAAGCCAAAAGCAAAACCTGGTAACAGTATCAGTAATGGAAACACAACCAGGCTTAGTAGAGTAGGACCAAACCAAGTAGAATAGAGTAGGGTAGGGCTGGTGGAAACGAGCCATTAGTCTCTCATAAGGGGCTTCTGAACCACTCAACTACTTGTTTGTCATAAGAAACCCTACAAGGGGCACAAAGCCCCCGGGAACATACAGTAGCTTCCATTTGGGTGCTCAAACCACTCCACCACGTTAAGCCCTAGTTGTATTTTAACTGCCTTGCTTTTTATAACCATACCAAATCATATTTAACTCTTACAACGGCCACTCCTCATTGTCTGCACCACACAGCTCTCACTTCTTACATTGTACAGTCATGTCTCATTTGGCCAACCACATTCTATCCTCCCATAACACCTCAAACCTGTCACACGTGTTGTCATTGTTTGGACACTTCACCCCCCTTGTCTTTATGAATGTGATATGAGACTGATTCTCTACTAGTTTGTACCGTGTTTCCGTCAACAGGCATGGAATCCGCATCCGTGACTGAGGATCACGAATGTGGATAGAATTTGACGATTCGGGGGCAGAGGCGTCATGCGCCGTCACAAACTCTTGCGAACTGCTACCACATGTTATAATTTATAAATATTGTCCCGCACTGTTGAACACTGCTATGGGCTGTTGCGGGGCGTTGCGGGCCATTGGGAATAGTCTCGTCCTGTGAGGATTGTGCTAAGGATTTCAAGAATCTTTATTATCAGACTCGAGGTCCATATGAAGACACACAACACAAACAAAACAATACAACACAAATAAAAAGAATATTATAAAAGACAACTGTACCAGTGCTTCCACAGAGCTGACTGGTGACGTATGGCACTGACGTTAGGATTCACCAGCGTCCAAATAAAAATGTTCTGTGATTCATTCAAGCGGTGTGTAAACCTGTACATCAGATTTCTCATGAGAGCATAATCATATAGTTACTGTGATATTAAAACATTGAGACACTGTGCACTGGTACATGCCTTTGCTTCTGATTTGTCCTGTTAAACATGCGCCTCTGCTACACACCGTGCTGTGCGCCCCCGTTGTTGCTCGCTGCCCTCTCCATCATCGCAACGTGGGTTTTTATCAATTTTGAAAGTAAGCGTGAGAGAAAACAGTGAATACTATACTCCGAATGCTGTAAGAATGCTATCACGCTGAATTACGAATTACCACTAGTTATATTGAAAGGACATACTCTGTTGCCACCTCCACGAATTGCGGGTGAATCGTGACATTCATGAAAGATTTGTTGGCCGTAAAAAACATTTTACGGCCATTTTTTTAGAGGTGTGGTTTACGATGGTCCATAACCGGCTATTGGGCGCTACAAATGTCACATGTGTCTGTACTGCATTACCAGGCTAGCACTGGTCAGCTCCACCGCCTCCTTCCTCTTCCTCCTGTGCAGCTCCCTCCACTCCGCAATAGACTTTTACCATGTTCACCAGGCATGTGTGGCTTAGCTGTGACACTTGTCCGGATACCTCCTCGTTTGTCCCTTTTTAGTTTCCTTTAGAGCCCCCACTGTGCTGCAGCTGTGTCTTTAGCTCATTAGCTGGCTGTTTGTTTACTTTTATAAAGCTGCTTTTTTTCAAGACCATTATGGACCCTCTGAAAAAAAATCCACTGAACCTACAAAAGACGTACAAGGAATCCGGCAAAACAATGTGGAACACAGAAACCACAAATGCAGTCGCCCTGACTAAATACCATCCATCCATCCATTTTCTTCCACTTGTCCGTTACCGGGTCATGGCCCAAATCACATTGCACCAGCCCCTATGGCTCCTCCTGCAGGTGGTGGGTCCACAGAAGGAACTAAATACATTCCCTATATACAGTATACGTACCCCTTTCAGTGTTCCTTAACCCCAAATTCATATTCCTTAACCATTATTCATATTCTAATCAGGAGGTACACACAATTTCTGCATTGACACACTTGCCTTTCTTTTGTTCACTTCTGTAACCTTCTACTGTACTATAGCCTCTCATCTCCAGCGGAGTCGAGAATAAAATCCACATTGGCTGTTCGTGCTCTATGAGGATATTCTAACTAGTCTTTTCTCACAGCCGCTGCCTTGGCCTCTGGTCTTTTCTCATCCGTTCCTCCTCTCCTCGTTGCTCCCCTGCCTACCTCTGCAGAGCGCTTCTCTGTCGACTGTGGCAAATCATCATGTCTCAGCTTTGTTCAAGGTGGGGACGATTTTAGCCATCATCGTGTGAAAATGATTTCAAATAAACTTTTATACGGAAGTAGGAAAGAGAAGTTCAGTGAGAATACAGCAGCTTCATGATTCTGAAGATTGCTGTGTACCCAGTTATTATTAGCATGGGACAAAGTGTTTAATCTTGCGTAAGATTGGATGAAGACTAATTGAGCAAGTACTATTGTTAGTTATATTGGTGGCCAAGTGAAAATGCAGATAGGATCACGGTGAGGGTTTAGTTTATTTGAGCAGTAAACATTCTGCTCAAAAGGAGTGGGCTGAAGCAAGAGCTTATAAGCGCCCACCCCAAATTCAACACAACTAAATTTCTAATTTCACAAGGAATATAGTGGAACAAACAAAGGAACAAAACAATGAAAAAGCAACAAAAAAAGATTATATACACCTGCAGTTTCTGAACACGGCTGAAATTACCATTTACCTTTGATGAAAATCAAAATATGATGCTGCTAATTGTATGATTGATAATGTAATTGCAATAGGATAAAGTTATTTTATAAACGGGTGTGCATGCTGCATCAGTATTACTCCTTCTTGGGGAATGTATACAGTTACATGAGTTTCTGTCATGTGATGTCTTTATGTAAATGCCATCTTCTGAAATTACCATTTACAAGATGGCATTTACATAAAGACATCACATGACAGAAACTCATGTAACTGTGTACATTCCCCAAGAAGGAGCAATACTGATTAAGAACAACAATGATAATGCTACATAAGGAACTGTGTCAGTCGAATGCACGACCTCTGCAGCATGCACACCCGTTTATAAAATAACTTTATCCTATTGCATTACATTATCAATCATATAATTAGCAGCATCATATTTTGATTTCATCAATGTCAAAGGAGAACCAGTTACACTTCAAAGCGGCTTTTTTTTTTAACACAGACCAAATTACAAAGCATTGTTTGAAATGTTCATATAGAAAACAGAAACGAAGCACAACGACAACCATGATCTTGTTTCATGTACGGTGTTTAGTACAAAGCAAGTAACAAAAGGCAACCCTTAATATTATATATTTCAGCATGTTACCAATGCCAAACCTTTTTAACATTACCGGAAGTCACTATTTTTATGTCATAAAGGACGTTACTATGCAGTACATATTATACTTTGTGATCTTGCTTCTTCCCAGTTGTCATTACCATCCTCAGTATAATATTAATTTGTGTACAATTTTTCTCTTTTTTCCCCCTGTATAATGTATTATATAAGCCCTACATATGTAATGCATTAAAAAGCCAGGGTGTAGAGGGGCCAGTTGAAGAGGGCAGTAGCTCCCCATCCACAAACCCCCACCCAGCTGCACTAACAGCTGATTTTGTAGATGATGTTCCTATGCTGTGTGGTGCATTTAAAGACGAGGTTTATGATCCCGTTTGGGAGGGTCCCTCTCAACAGATTCATAGCCTTTATTTATTTATTTATTTATTTATTTATTGTATCTTTGAGCAACAACACTTAAATGCAATTCGGTCTTGCTGCTCCCCCTAGAGGCAACACATTTCTTCTTCCCTATACTTTTCAAAAGTCTTTTGTTTGTATTTGAACAGGTTGATGTTTGGAAATCGTTTCATCTCCATCTCCAATTTATTCCACAATAGTACAGAACTCACTGTCGGGCTAAAACATTTCAAAGTTGTGCTATGTTGTTCTGAATCCTAAAGTAAAGTAGTGGCTCGGGATGTCAAGAGGCTAAGTAAAGTAGGTTAAGTAGAATGGTTTGATAAATTCTTCATTGGTGCTCTTGACTCAAGACACTTCACCTCCCCGCATCTTTTCATCTTAAATGGAAAATAATCATGGGATGGCTTTTCAATTGAAAGCTTTTAGATCAATGAACTGCATCTCGAACCTCATTCCTTCCTTCTCTTCTTCATTCATTCATTAGTGGATGTACTCTGAAACCTCAAGATGATACAGTGTTTGTTCATTTAGAGCAGGGGTAGGCAGGTATACTGAGTGGTGGGTCGAATTATTATTCGTTTGTTTTACTCAGTCAATGCAGCACCGAGTCTCCCCACAGTTTACTTATCCTATTGCACATCCTATAGACCTGATGGGGGGTCTGAAGGTTCTCCAAAGGAATTACAATATTTCATGATTATTAGTAATTATGTTTCTCAAAATCATCTTGGGTATCAGAAGATACATATGTGATCAAGTGCTGAATTTGATCTCCAGGCCCGGCATTGCCTTCACCTGATTTAGAGGATAGAGGACAGTGGAGGAATGTTATGTACCAATATTCCATCTGATGATTTAGTTATGATCCTACAATTAATTTATTGTCAGTGTCTCTAGATCTCTTGCGCTTACACCTGCTGTCATTTGTGGAGGTTTTGTGCAATCTTTTACAATATCGTGACTGTGAAGTAATGGCTTTATTATCACACTCCATGCCTGGAGCCTGTATGTCCACAACATATGCATACTACAGTCTGATGGTTCTAAATTTGCCCATATGAAGACAAATGTGACATTTAGGATTTTGGAGGACTTGGGCCCATTGCCAAAGGTTTTACAGTACGTTCTGGGAATGGGCACCGAATTCAAATATTTGCCCTGCCAAACAGAGCGGACATTCTGATGGAGGAGTGGAAGTTTTACAGCTGCAGATTTGTAGACATGGTAAGTTTAGCATGTTTGACCTGGGAGTGAGCAGAGGAGTGAGAGCGCTGATACAGGCCGCCTATGTGTGAGAAATGTTTGACTGTAAACACAGACAGGGCAGCACACTTGACCTTCTGTGGACTTCTGCGTGAGTGTTGTATTAATTGCAAAACCTTAAGGCCAGTTTGTACAGTACCAGAACATGGCAAGTTAAGTGCTTTTTCTGGTTCACACCCTGTTCAAACATAATTTATTTCTATTTAATTCTATTTTAGACCCGGTTTAGTCCTGGTGGTACTTGGAAGGGAAGACTTTATGGGTGGTATTTGTGGTGAAATGTTTGAGAACCACAGGGACTGCACTATAATGAAGCAACAACATAGCAGTAACCCAATGAGTTACACTTTTTGGTAAAAAAAAAAAAAAAAAAAAGATCAATAAATACTGTATTGATCTAAAACAATGTATTCATATTCTTCCACTTTAACCAACACCGTTCCTTAAGCCCAGGAAAAAATGTCTCGCACGCTGTCTTACTTGCAACACCAGTGATTTGCCTGACCACTGAACGAAACGTTGCGCTGACTAAAGTAATTTTTCCCCATTCTACGTTTGGCCTGTATGTGCCTTCTCTTAGCTCCTGTTCCAAACAAGAGATGTGCAAAGTAACCCTGTCTACATTTTGGGCTTGGAAAATGTGAAGAAAAATGACTATATGGTCACAAAGACTCACTTGCCTAACAATTCTGCACACAGCGTAGCCCATAGCAGATCCAACAGGACCAACTTAAGTCACTTCATCCCACTTACAACATTCCTTGGGTAACATAGAGTTAAGTCAACTTTTCACTCATCTGATTCTGACCTGGGCCCAGATGCAAACAGTGATAGGCATCGTTTGAGATGACTATCGGTTCAGCAGGCTTTTGAATCACCTCACCACACAGTCTGGATCTGTGGAGCAAGAGAGAGAGAGAGAGAGGGCCTGACTGTTTACTTAACCTTATCTGCTGTTGTCATCCACTCTGCTGCAGACGAGGAACTTTGGAGAAGGAAACACCATTTATGACCTTCATGTGAGCACACTTCCCCCAGAAACGAGCCCCACTCTGAGAAAACACCAGGCGCACTTATTCAAACAGGTCCAACTACTACACCACTCTTTGGTTATGTAACCTTGAATGGAAAGGTATGGTAAAGCTGAGGTTCCCAACCATTTTCTTTCTTTACCTAATTTATCAGTGGAGACATTAGCGACACTGATGTGCGTTTATACTAAAAAAAACTAAAAAACACTGTAGTTTAAGGAAAAAATATAAGTATTATATTATATTACAATGATTAATTAAGATATTCTAGTTGTGAAAAAATGTTATCTCCATTTACAGTTTGGACCTCTCTAAACCCCAAGGTTTCTTTTTAGTATTTTATTTCCCAATACCTTATTTTATATGAGACTTTTAAGGTGAAGAACATATTGATCCCAAAACAGAAAATGTATATGGAACGGCTAAATATATGCTTATTGCATAACACCTGTTATTGTGGACGCAACATTAATAATTAATCCGACCGATAGGTGAACCTCAGGGGGTCGACCCGTCATTCCGACAGACCTCCATTGCGACATCCCGCTAATCCGACACTATTCCGATAAGTTTTGAGCGTAGCCTGTTCAGTTTGTAAACTCCACTATCGTTAAGGTTAGGGTTAGTTCTAGATGGCCCACGTATTTTTAATAATTATCTTGTGAGTCGGAATGGCGGGACGTTGCACAAAAGGAAAAAGTGTCACCACTCTGACAAAGGGGGGAAAAAATGTCGGAGTGCAGGGACGTTTGATAAAAAATGGAAACACCCCCAATCCGACAATTAGACCTCAATGTCGGAGTGGGGGGGTGTCGGAATGGCGTAGTGTAACCGAATCAGATTCAGGAGGAGCAGTGAGGATTTCGTCCTGATTGCGGCACCCTGGAACAGAGAGTCTTTGCCTCAAGTGGAGGAGTTCATAGTCTTGTTCCTGCGTGAAGGACGGATGGAGCATGAGATCGACAGACAGATCGGTGCGTAGTCAGCAGTGATGCCTGTATCGGACTCTTGTGGTGAAGAGGGAGCTGAGTCGGGGGTCAAAGCTCTTGATTTACCGGTTGATCTACGTTCCTACCCTCATCTATGGCCAATGACCGAAAGGACAAGATCGCGGAATGAACATGTTCGATTTCAGCTGAGACTTTTTCTGCGTGGCCTCCGTATGGTCTCTGAGAGGTCTCGGTACAGTCTCAAGCACTAGTAGCAACAACGCAAACACTATTTGTTGTCCTCAACCTATGAGACGTTTCTGTGACATCACTGCAATGTCTCCATGGAGACTTGAAAAAGTCTCTGTGCAGTCTCCACAGAAATCGTTTCCAACAGGATCACCTGGGACTCGCCTACGTTTTGGAGACATCTCTGACATCTCTCTGACCACTGGCAACTCGAGTCTCCAACTAGTCTCCAGGCCGGTGAGATAGGCCCTTAATTGTTTGACCCAAGTAATACTTTCTGGGTGATTTGGATGATTAAAATCCGCTCATGCACAGAACAGTCAAACAACAATCAGAAAGCCCTACCCGTAGTTTAGTGTTCTCACTGGTAGCACCAGCCTGGGTAGAGTTGGCAGGACAAATGTTTGCATAACTGTAACTAAATTACATTAAATTAGAATAAATGAGGGTTTCTCATCCCAACAATGGTTTCACTGTTAGTTCATTTTCTGTCATTATTGCCGAGTTGATTTGGAGCCTGAGCAAGAGTGGTTGGTGAAACCAAAGCTTTCTGTGGATTTCATCAAACAATTTAGAGGAATGGACTCTAAAATGGACGGTTACTTTTCCCATTAAAGACCCTGCAACTGATTTATGTTGTTTGAGGATACTCGAGTAAGTTGACACTGTACTTGCCATGTTCCAAGAGCATGTTAAGCTTTCCAAAACACTTCTCAATTGAAATTATATGCACACAACTTTGAGACTGCAATGGCTCATAATAAGATGCAGATTGCACCGTGTAATTTTCCCAAAATACTGCTTTTACAAGAAAATGTAAGGTCCTCAACTCTGCAAGACCATTTTCAGTGGCTTGTGTTCGTTTGCCTAAAATTTGCAATGGTTGTTTTGAAAATTAGCCTCATGATCAAAGCCTGATTCAACATAATTTTAGTGAAGAAATACTTTGTTATGATAAAAAAAAGCATTGTAAAGTATCACTTTTTCCAGGGTCGGTGTTGGGAATCAACAGGCAAACTCTAGTTCTATTATACTTGGTTTAATTGAACTTGATAGACCAAAATTACTCAAAATGTTTGAATTGTTTTTTCTTCCACTTTAGGAGACTAGACAAGTATGAGCCCAGCGGAAAGTATGACCAAGAGTGTTGTTCCTAAGGGTTATAAGACGCTGTCCAGCCAACGATAAACTGCTGCTGACTGGGTTAAGCAGGCACGGCATGATCACATTTACCATTTAGCTATTACTGCTAAAATAAGGTCTTAATATGGTCTGTTTATCTCATCAAAAGTAAACTGAGAGATTTTCGTCCATTCAGCTCCATTTGGCTAGAGATAAGCTTACTAACTTTGGTGTAGGCTGTTTGTAGTCACAAGTCATGGTGATATATTTTTGTGGGATCTTTCATCTCCTGCTTACATCCCATTTGGCTGTCAATCATTTGCCCCTCTTTAAATCGGTCACTTTTCTTGCTTATTGAGCAGTCACATGGCATTGCGGCATTGGGCACTTCCTGGTTTCGTTTCCCTCTGTGGTCCAGTTACATTCACAAATCAAACAATTCGCATCAGAGTTTGTTTTAACCAAACCAAGAGCCGTTTGCAGCCATTTTGTGTTTTCAGGATCCGCTTACTTCCTAGGATCAGAACTGACTGTGCATAACTTCAAATCATAACAACGCTGCCCAAGAAGTGACTTCCTGTTTCGATCCAGCACAGCAAAATAAAAACACACTTGTCTCGTTGATTAGTTCAGCAGGTACTTGCAACATTACAGGAATATAATTAAATACACACATTTAAGTGTTTTGTCTCTTAATAGTTTGACAGAAAGAAAGTCGAACTAATGAATAAGATGATGCTTTTATTTTGGTGCGCTGGATCGAAACAGGAAGTCACTTTTTGGGCGGCATTGTTATGACTTTAAGTTATGCACAGAGTCAATTTGGTTGCACATGCACAACATATCAAATGAACCGCACTATCCTTCATTTAAATCAATCAATCAATCAATCAGTCAATCAAAAATGTATATATAAAGCCCTTTACAACACTCAAGGTGATCAAAGTGCTTTACAGTAAAAACAGACCAAATCAGATTAAAACAATTACGTAAACAACAATAAAATAAAATCAAGACATAAAATATATAAAATGTCACCACATTACTGAGAATTAAAAGCCAGTCTGAATAAATAGGTTTTAAGCCGGGATTTAAAAATGCCAAAGTCAGTGATGGTGTGCATGTCGGGGGGCAGCTTGTTCCAGAGTCTTGGCCCAGCAACTGAAAAGGCCCGATGATGACCCCCAGGTTTTTGTACTTGCTCCTGTGATTCCAGCAGAATAAGATAAGGAGGGGCAAGGCCGTTGAGGGCTTTAAAACAAAAAGCAGAATTTTAAATCAATCCTAAAAGATACTGGGAGCCAGTGTAGGGAGAAAAGGACTGGGGTGATGTGTCTGGGTGTCTTTGTTAAAAAACTGTTGCTGCATTTTTCACCAGTTGGAGGCGGCTGAGAGATGACTGGGAAACACCAACATAAAGTGTGTTGCAATAGTCTATGAACTGATAAAAGCATGAATAGTCCTTTCAAGGTCGGTGCGATTTAAAAAAGGCTTTACTTTGTTTAAAAGATGTAAAAAGCTTGATAAAGGAATCATGACTGAATGCTTAACAGATAAGCTCAGTTTTTCTTGCCAAAGTTACAATTAAGCCATTTTAAGCGGTGTAGTTTCGATCTTTCAAACCTCCTCTGTTCACGTCACGCTCTTTGCCAATGCCCCTTTCACACCATGAGCAGCAGCATTAACAACAACCACCCCCAGGCTTTGAACAGTAGCGTGGCTGATCCTTCTCCCACTCATTCAAATGGAGCACATGGCAGGCTGACTGGAACCACGTGGGATCTACTTCACACACAGAAAGCTCCGTTATGTCCCAATAATAAAGTTATTGTATTGACTTTGCAAACTCTGAGCGTTGTTCCTGTGCAACCAGCTATGCCCGCCAGAATATACAGTAAGCAATTTGTGTGGCATATTGTTTACCGTTAGCTTGCACACCCCAGGGTCGGGACTCCGAGTTTGTTATTTGTTACTGTTTATGGCTTATTAAAATTGCATGATGAGACAAAACTAAAAGGGACATAGCTGGGAGGATTAGGCACAATGATATGTAAACAATGGTTGTAATTTGTTTTGGAACAGGACCCTACTGGAACTCGCAGGAAAGCCCGCACCCTCAAGTCACCCAACGGCGTCCACCTTCATGTTCCCACCACCAGACTCCAAAACCCTGGGGGAAAGAGCTTTCTGCTCTGCTCACCTTGGCTTCGGAACGGCCTCCCTGTGGAGCTGAGAGAAACACTGGACTTGGGACTCTTTAAAAGCTAAATGGAGAATGTACCCATTTAAGACAGTTTGCCCAAAAGAAGCTGCCTGTCTTCACTATATTGCATGTGGTTTAATTGAGGTTTCTGACAATTACAGGCCTCTCATCTTTGAGAAATGTGCAAATGTCTGTTATATATACTGTAAGGTAAGTGCCCTTTTCTCCCACGGATGTTTACTACTAAATGTACAATGACTACATAAGTACTGCTTTATTATTGTTCACCATTCCAGAGGCCCCTCATAAGCTTAAAATGGCCCCATTTGAATAAAGTTGTTGGCTTTATAGACATCAGAAGTTATCAGTCTATATTTAAAGTCTAACATCCAACACCATAAAGAAATACAGACATCATTGGTTTCATAGGCGCTGCCAAATCCTTGGGAACCCAGGTGAATTTGCCAATTTAGGATTTAATAGATATTACCTGTAAATCACTCAATGTGCGAGCGTGGGTCAGTCCATTAAATAGATATCGGTGCAGAGTGGGAATTTGTGAGATCAGTCTTGACGGCCATCAATTTATTTATTTTTTTGTGACTGGGCACGCACTAGCAAAAGCAAAAATCGGCGCCTATGATTAGGTTATTATGCAAATAGTGACACAACACAACGTAGATTTGATTGGATGAAATTGGAGAAAGGGAGTTGATATCTGCGGTGAATGGATATGAAAAAAAACAAAAAACATTTGAATTGCAGTTTTTTTAAAGAGGGGGTATTATGCTTTTTTCAATCACATAGCACCAGTCTATAGCATACTACAATGATGACGTAACCTTCTGTTGGTCTGTATATGCAGTAAATTAAAATAACTGCCTTGAATAAAATTGCTCTCTCAAAATGGCTGTACTGAACGTCTTGAAATAGGCCTCTGTCTCTTTAAGAAGCTTTCCGACACGCCCCCTTCAGCACATGCTGTGGCATCTAAACAACACTACTGTGCGGGGAGGGGCTCTGCTGAGCTGAGGAGCAGTGGTTGGTGGCTTGGCTGGTGACAAAAGGTCCAGAGGCGTCTCCAGGAGGTGGGGGCGTTCCTAGGAGGACTGAGGCATAGCTACACCTAAAATGGCTGCCGTCTAAGTTTTTACTGATTACTCAAAAATATGTGAATGAGCCAAGGCAACACTCCAGGCATGTGTTTAATGAGGGAATGACATAATAACATGATATAAAGCTTGAAAAAGTCGATTTTACATAATACCCCCCCTTTAATTGAAGTTTAAACCTTTGCCTCACAGCAAGAAGGTTCAGTGTTCGATTCCCGGACTGTGTGTTCCTCTCTGTGCATGTTTGCAGGTTCTCCGCACGCCGGGATGTTTTGTTTTGCTTTTTTTCCTCTGGATGCCCACGTTTCCCACATCAACCCAAAATGTTAACAGCAGTCGCCTATTGCTCCTGACAGTTGCCAGCTCCTGACAGTTGAGATCAAATGTAAGAAGACTATCTCTCCTAGGGGGACTAAAGGGTAACCTTAAAACGCCTTTGACGTGATGCAGAGTTGGATAGTCCTTGGTTCATAAACTTCACTTTCATGTCTGCTCCATGAGAACATTATGTCAGGATATTGCACGACTATTTTAAGACCAACAATGCCAGCAGACACATTGTAGACAGATGCTCTCTTACTTTTAGCTAAGACTATTTGGATTATTGATCATTTGTACTGCGAAGGTCATTTTCTATTACTACTTTAGACATCTTATGATTGTGGTATTGCATTAAATAATGTATGTGTCTCAAAAATGCCCCAGGAAAAGGATGGTATTAAATGCAGTCATACAAAACGCCAGCAGAGGGCACACATTCTTTGGCACTGTCCTGGGACCCAACTGGAGGAAAAATTATGCTTTGCTATGCTCTATCCCGTCAGATCTTGAAAACTAAGCTGGGAAGGGCCTGGTTGGTACTTGGATGGGAGACACAGGAAGCCTGGCATATGTAGTGAGTGAGTGGTTGGTGGTGGTCGGAGGGGCCGCTGGCGCAGACTGGTTGCCTCGCTTCCGTCAGTCTACCCCAGGCAGCTGTGGCTACAATAGCAGCTTACCACCACCAAGTATGGAGTGAATGAATAATGCAATGTAAAGCGTCTTGAGTGTCCAGAAAAGTGCCATATAAAACCATGCATTATTATTATTATTAACAGAGACTTAAGGTATTTCCTTGTTTCCCACTTTGAGAGCCAAGACTCAACTTATTTTTTCCTGATGAATTTTTATATTATTCACCCAAGAAGCAGCATTTACAGCATTTTTTAAATGTATGTATTTATTCTTTGTGCACATTGTAGTTGACTTTTTTAATTGCTGGATTACATTTTGTTAAACTGCTGCTCGTTGGTTTTAATTTCCAAACAAGTTGGATGTACAGAAAAACAACCCTGAGAATTACTCAAAACCACAAAACAAAGCTCCAAAAACATATTTATTGCATATAAGTAAACCCCTTTAAAGTTGATTCGATCACGAGTTGTGTTCCTTCCGTGTTCTAATTTGGGGCTAAGATGCTGGGTGTTGAAAGTATGTTAGAGAGAAGAAGCATGACTAAATAAAACATGTTGCACAATAGAGCGGCGCTTTCACTTCAGCTGTACACTGTGGAGCAAAGCAGCAGACATCAACATGGTCAATATTTAATACAGTCCATCAAGAGAGCTGTCTGTCAAGTCTTGTCATGAAAAAATAGGTTTTTAAGAAGCAACAATTGGAAAGTTTAAGGAGTGGATTATTTGGTATTTAAAGGTGTGTTGCATTATATCCAAAAAACGAGCCTGATTTTACACATTTTAAGTTTAGTTTTGCCAATCACGTGACTAAAAGGGCGGCACTTTTGCACCACAACAAGAAGGTCCCGGGTTCGATGCCCAACTGGACAGGGGCTTTCTGTGTGGAGTTTGCATGTTCTCCCCGTGTCTGCATAGGTTCTTCCGGGTACTCCGGTTTCCCCTACCACTAAAAACATGTACAATAGGTGAATCGTCCAGCCGGTGATTCTGACCATAAACCTGGCTCTACATCTGGAGATGGGTCCCGGGCGTGGTACTGCATCGCCCACTGCTCCTTATGGGTTGCTCCAGCGGCATCGAATGATGGTGGAATGCAGAGGACACATTTCCCTATGGGGACAATAAAGTACACCTTAACCTTAACCATAGCCTTGAATATCTGCCACAAAATCAAACTCCAAAGAAAAAGAGTATTATCTGCTCAACTGTTAGAACTTTCTCACTCTTTACTCCTGGGGGAATACGAATAATTCCAGCCACTGCACAAAATACAGCAACATTCTGTAACAGAAAAGCCGTCAGCACCATAACAACTACCATTACCATGGGATGCGTGATATTTGCATGTGTTGAAATCAGGGCATTAATAAACCTTCCTCTCACCAAAAAGGTAAGATGCTATGAAACCACACACCATAAGCTATGGTCACAACCGGCCGTACGGGCTTCTACGGCCGGTCTACGTGCACAAAATGCAAGAAAACGCACGGAGAGCGCGCGTGTGACGTGCGTGTGACGTGCTTGCTTTGGAGTCACAGACTGGTCGCAGACCCGCCGCAGAGGTTCTTTGTCATGTCAAACAAACTCTACGGGCGCTTACGTTTTTTCAGGTTGCAAGAACACTGTACATCTGCGCGCGTCGTCTGCACGGCAGGCGTATGTCTTTCGTACGTTTTGTACGAAACTTTTTTCGTATGTCGCACTTGCGGACTTCATATATGTGTCGTGTGCCACACGCGCACCATTAGTGCGGCCAACGCACGCTCAGATATCTCGTGCGTCCTCTATACATTTTGCGTAAGTCGTTGGTGAATTGCCATTCGACGAGAGTGCATCTACCTCACGAAAACTCCGATGTATAAAGCTTCAGAGGTGCCTCTGACCAGGTACAAAGTACACAGTTTTTGCAATACACCGAGGGGAAGAGGGAAGCCGAGGATAAATCTATGCAAATATAAGACATGTCGTAACCGTGACTTTCGCTCTCCAGCTCCTGGAAAAGTGTCATACTGCCCAAACATGCACCTTCTCTGTTGCCAAATATATAGGCTATTCCTCTCCAAAATGCCCGGTAATCTCTGAGACAAACGCACGCCGTTGGTGCACACGACGTACAGATCGTGTGTAGTTCTTCATACAAAGCCGCATGGAACCACGGTCAGTAGGTTTATTGCAGGTTGGTCGTGCGTTTGCTGCACGAATGAAGTGACAGCCGCACGTCCGAGCAGCCTGCATGTGACGCATGTTGGGTGCGCGGTGATCTGAACACCACAACTACGTTCTCCACCAACAAAAAATAAAAGCAGCGATTTTGGAAATGCAAGAAATCGCACGACCAAAAAGTCGTACGGCCGGTTGTGACCGAGGCTTTACTGTGTTTGAGGTGAGAACACTTGCTTTTGATTGGATCACGTTCATGCTCCTTGATACCAGGACGCGGCCAGTGTTAAACCAGTGGGGAAATCAAGTTGTGGTTGTTTGTCCTGTGACAGCTTAAAATGGATGTGGCCTAAATGCGGGATGAAATACACTGAGGCAGTGCTATGTAAAGAAGACAAAGAGGCGCTCTTTGCAGGCCTCAGTCGATCTCTCAGTTACACCCTCTAGCCATGGCGCAACAGTTCTCTCGCCTGGAATAAAGGTGTTCTTGCGCCAGGCAGGAGATCGGGCCCTCAAGGTTATATTGTATGTTGCTATACATCATTAGCCTGGCTAAGGCCAGACTAAAATCACAAGTGATATTTAGTCTGGGGACCACCAATTCATTTTCTCGTAGGAGAGGTGTGGTTTACGATTGTCCATAGCCGTTTATTGGGCGCTACGAATGTCTCTCATGCGTCTGCACGTAGCCATAGCCAATCGTATCATGGTATCAGATGACGTATGACGTACCTGCTGTAAACTTTTGAGCTAAACTATTTAGAACACGTTCTAAAGCTTGATCGAAAGATGGCATCGCGTCTGCTGCTGTCATGTTGGATCCGTAAATATTTTTTTATTTTTTTATCCCTAAACAAACTACAAGCTTCCGTATGTCTTACCGTCCCTCCTCGTTCTGTGATTGGTGCCCAAATCCATGGAAAAATGTCGACCATGGTCCCCAGGCTGTTGTGAAGTTCGAAAAGATTCGAGCGCACACAGCAGTCTGGCGTTAGCCAGGCTAATACATCATAAGAACAACTGGACTTTGATAAAACTCCTCAAAAAAACAAATATGCCAGTAATACAAAACGTGATCCTAATGTGCAGCTCAACACAGACACTACTTTTTTTCTGCAGTTGGTCATCAAAATAAAGCACTTGGAAGAGAACCTAAAATATTGAAACATTGTGTGGTTAGTGAAGGTAAAGAACAATGTACCCATGCTAGATTATAATTGTGTCAAATTTGGTATATTTATGAAAGATAAAAAAAATAGAATATATGTATAATAATTTGATAATTTTGAGTAAATTTTATTTACATAAATGTAGATTCCTGAATGTAAACCCCAATTTTGTCCTTATGTCCTTATATAAATCTCTTAAAATTCTAGAATGTAAAGGTGCCTTAAAACTATGTGAAAAATTGTCTGTATATATGAGCTGATGCCCTTTTGTTATTGTAATACAAATGTTTATTTATTTTTATTTTATTTTTTTATTTTTTTTGCTGCTTAGATTTTCCTATACAGAAGTCATTTGTATTGCCTTTTTGATTAAGACACATTGTCAATTGACTTTGCAATAAAAAATAAAATAAAAACATTGTGTGGTTAGTCACAGAAAAGCATCTCCATGGAAACCCAACAAATACTTTTTTCAAAAACATCAGTTAAAAAAACAGTTATGAAATTAGTTTCTGTATTAAGTTGACCATTAAGGAATTGCTCAAAATAAATAAAAAAGTGCCTTTCTCAGAAGCCAATGCCACACAAGTAGCTCTCAGAACAATCATGTGAGCTACGTGCATCTATTTTTGCCCTTGTTTTTCTGTGGCATAAGTCACACTTTCCAGGGCCCTATATCCTTCTATGGGGCAAAGTGCAGCGGAGACAAAAGAAAGCCACCCCTCAGATAGCTAGCTTCCTGTTTTCTTCTTTACGCACTCACCGCCATTACTTGGAAAATGGCGCAGGTATCCCAGCTTGTTGTGTTACTGCTTCAGAATACGTGTTTGTACATGGCTGGAAAAGCTCATGCTACTTAAAGCGTGTGCTCAAAGAGAGAGACACACTGAACAGAGCGTCCTCAACGAGTTCACAGAATGGTGAGGTGTATAATTGGAAACCGCAAATAACAGTATTGCTATTCAGTGCTACGGATGTTTTATGTGAACTGTTATAAGGATCTTTGTGTGTTGCCGCGTCTCGGCCAGGTCACTCCTGTAAAACACATTGTAAATCTCATGGGTTTTTACCTGGTTAAATAAAGGCCATATATGAATAGATACATAAATTAATTAATACAAGTGTGTTGTGTGCCAGGACCAAAAAGAAGGCTCACCCAAAAGAACATGAATAATAAAATACACTTTTAAACATTGAAGCCTTTATTAAGTCATGACAACTATTTAAAAACCTTCATTAACTTGCTGAGTCATAATCATTGTCTTTCATCCCCCCCCCCTTTTTTCTTCTTCTTCTTTGTTTCCACATTGATTGCACCACACTGGCCAAATAACTGTACTTGAGTGCACTTCAACCTTTGACAGAGTGTTGCACAAGATATGAAATATGACACACTCTTGCATGAGCATTACAAAACGCTTAACCGGATTTAGAAATCCACTTGATGTGGTACTGCGGTTATTTAAAAAGCATGACTTCTGGTTTAGCAGACAAAGTGCTATAGAGTTTTAATGGGGCCTTTATGGTTCTTTTATAACCACACGTAATGGAGGATTATTTACAGTGCCTTGCGAAAGTACTAATACACCTTGAACCTTTGCACATTTTGTCATGTTTACAACCCTAAACGTAAAGATTTTATTTTGAATTTTTTACTGAAAGTTCACACACAAGTAACAGACAACTCTGAAGTGAAAGCAAAATGATACATGATTCTGTTATTTACAAAAAATAGAAAAGTGAAAAGTGGGCGTGCATAAGTATTCATACAGCATTTTCTGAGTGCATTAAATTGCCTTCATAACATTCCGAATGACTGCAGAAAGTTCACACCTTGCCCTAACCATTAAATAGAGGCCACCTGTACGTAATCTACTCTTAGGATAATTCCAGCTGTTCTGTGAGGGCCTCAGAGCTATGGTCAGAGTGTATTGGTCACTAAACAACATCATGAAGGCCAAGGAGCACACCAGAGAGGTCAGGGATAAAGTTGTGGAGAAGTTTAAAGCAGTGTTAAGTTATACAAAGATTTCCCTAAGATTTGAACATCTCACGGAGCACTGTTCAATCCATCATTCGGAAATGGAAAGAGTATAGCACCACTGCGAACTTACCAAGACACGGCCGTCCACCTAAACTAACAGACCGAACAAGGAGAGCATTGGTCAGAAGTGCAACCAAGTGCCCTAAGATAACTCTGGAGGAGCTGCGACGTACTGCCGCTGAGCTGGGGGAATCTGTACATGGGACAACTGTAAGTCGTACTCTACACAAATCTGGCCTTCATGGACGAGTGGCAAGAAGAAAGCCATTATTGAAAGGAGGCCATAAGAAATCCCGTTTGAAGTTTGCTAGAAGTCATATGGAGGACACGCTACCATGTGGAAGAAGGTGCTTTGGTCAGATGAGACAAAAATTGAACTTTTTGGCCCAAATGCAAAACATTATGTATGGCACAAACCTAACACTGCTCATCGTCCTGAGTGCACCATCCCCAGCGGGGGAGCATCATGCTATGGAGCTGCTTTTCCTCAGCGGGGATTGGGGAGATTGTAAGAATAGTTGGGAAGATGGATGGAGCCAAATACAGAGACATTTTGGAGGAAAACCTGCTGGAGTCAGCAAGAGAATTGAGGCTGGGGCGGAGATTCACCTTCCAGCAGGACAATGACCCTAAACACAAAGCTAAATCTACAATGGAATGGTTTAAAAACAAACATATTCATGTGTTAGAATGGCCCAGTCAAAGTCCTGACCTAAATCCTATTGATAATATGTGGAAAGACCTGAAAACTGCTGTTCACAACGCTCTCCTTCTAATTTGACAGAGCTTGAGTTGTTTTGTAAAGAGGAATGGCTAAATGTCAGTCTCTAGATGTGCAAACCTTGTAGAGTCATAACCAGAAGACTTGCTGCTGTTATTGGGGGCAAAAGGGGTTCCACAAAGTATTAATTCATACTGTATTAATACTTGTGCACGCCCACTTTTCACTTTTCTATTTTTTGTAAAATAACAGAAGCATGTATCATTTTGCTTTCACTTCACAGTTGTCTGTTACTTGTGTGTGAACTTTCAGTAAAAAATTCAAAATAAAATCTTTACGTTTAGGATTGTAAACATGACAAAATGTGCACAAGTTCAAGGTGTATTAGCACTTTCGCAAGGCACTGTATGTTTAATGCATTTCTCTTTGTTTGACTTTATTTTTCTCAAATGATTCTTTTGATCCATAGTCCTACAGAGGTTAGAAACTGACGTAGGCATCAGGGGAACAGCCCTCTCTTGCTTTAAATCTTACTTATCTGATAGGCACCAACTTGTTAATGTAAACCAACAGTCTTCACCGTGTTCCAAAGTGTGCTATGGGGTGCCACAGGGTTCAGTGCTCGGGCCAATTTTATTTATATTGTACATGCTTCCATTAGGTAACATAATCCGAAATCACAATATAAATTTTCACTGTTACGCGGACGACACACAGCTCCTGCGTAAAAGCCATTAAGACCTGGATGACTGTAAATTACCTCCTTCTAAACCCTGATAAAACCGAGGTTATTTTATTAGGTCCTCAAAAACTGAGAGAGTCTTTATCTCAGCAGATCATCTCCCTGGATAATGTTAGCGTATCAACGAGCTCTACAGTAAAAAAACCTTGGAATTCTGTTTGACCAGACCTCTCTTTTAAAACACATATAAACCAGGCTTGTAAAATTGTGTTCTTTCACCAGCGCAACATTGCTAAAATACGAAATATCCTACCTAAGAGTGATGCAGAAAAACTTATCCATGCTTTTTTCATCAAGGCTGGACTACTGTAACTCCCTGCTTGCAGCGTGTCCTAAAAGTTCCCTAAAAAGTTTTCAATTAGTTCAAAATGCAGCTGCAAGATTGTTAACACGTACAAAGAGAAGAGAACACATTACACCTGTGCTAACGTCTCTCCATTGGCTTCCTGTTGAGTTTAGAATCAAATTTAAAATCCTGCTCCTCACATTTAAAGCCATAAAGGGTATGGCTCCGCTTATCTCCAAGACGCTATCGTTCCATATCAGCCAACCAGAGCACTCCGCTCTCAAACTCAGGGACTAGTGATTCCTTAGGTCTCCAAAATTACTGTAGGAGGAAGAGCCTTTAGCTACCAAGCTCCGGTTTTATGGAATAAACTCCCAGCTCACGTTAAAGAAGCAGACACAGTCCCTACATTTAAGACTAGGCTAAAAACTTACCTCTTTGAATTAGCTTATGATCAGGTCAGTTAGGTAAAGCTCTAACCCACAGCCTGAAGTAAAGCTGCCTTAGAAGAAACACTGCTGTGGGAAGTACGGTCCACTGAGCGCTATCCTCTTCTTCTTCTTACTGCAAACCAGTGTTAATTTTGACAACATATTTTAATTTAGTTTTAGTCTTAGTCTTTTGACGAAAATGTAATTCAATTTTAGTCGAGATTTAGTCAAAAAATAACTTCAATTTTAGTCTAGTTTTAGTCGACTAACATTGCAAGTAAATTTAGTCGACTAAATTGAAGACAAATTTAGTCGACTTTACATTTATAATATTCATTCTAATCATATTAATCAGGTCCTCTGCTTCATGGAGCTGCTCCCACATGAACAAAGCTCAGAGCTGTTCCTTTGGCAGTGAATTTACATGATCTGAGGCTCTTTCAGACGGTCAATAGAAGTTTGGATGATTTTAGTCTCTCCTTTTCATTTTTATTTAGGCTTATTTTAGTCTACTAAAATATCTGGACATTTTAGTCATAGTTTTAGTCTCATGAAAAACTTTTAATTTAGTTTTAGTCCAATTTTAGTCGTCAACAATATCACTTTGACTAAAATTAAGACTAAATATTTTAGTCGAGAAATTAACACTGCTGCAAACTTTGTCTCATTATGATACAATATTTATATTATCTGTAGTCTGTTCATTACTATTCACATGGTGTCTCCTGTCCCACTCCCCCTCGGGAGTGCCTGTCTAGATCGAATGGAGGAACCCGTATGAACGGAGGAACCCTTCTGGATTGATAACAAGGACTGGACGATCTCCATCCTGGCCCGTCTGCTGAGGGGACTCCATTGACCCTGGGTCTCTATAGCCTGTCTGTCCATGGGAGTGGATCTCTCCTTTTGTGGTTCTCCCCAAGGTTTTCGTTTCTCCCACCGGGTTTTTGAGTTTTTCCTTGCTGTGCTGGAGAGTCTAAGGACAGGGGACACTCACGCCGCTCGTCGCCACCCACTGCTGACGCTTATTTAGACATTATGTCTGCCTGGATACTTGATTCGCCTGAACTTTACATGCTCTGTTTTATTGCCTTAATGTTCGGTGCAGCCCTATGAGGCAACTCCTGTTGTGATATTGGGCTATACAAAACCATTGATTGATTGATTGATTGATTGACTGATTGATTGATTGATAGTCTTTATTCAACAAAACAGCACAGGGTAAAAGAGGATGAAGTGCAGAGAGAGACATTCAGCAAATGATCAGAACACTCGAAACACCCTACTGTACTCTGAGCTTTCCTCAATCTGAATGAAGTTTATTCCTACGTTGTAATTTAATAAATACAACAATAAAACAAGGTATGAGTAATCCTACCTTTAACTCCCAGCATCCGCCCTCAGGCCCTGGAGAATTTAGCAATTAAATTGCAAATAAATCGATATTTGTAAATCATGCACGGGACAGCAAGTTTCAGTTGGGCAGTTTGACACCCAGATCAGAACATTAAGGTCATGTTTAGAATGAAAACGACGTTGAGTGAACATACAGTCTGTCTTGTGAGTGTGGCCTGACGTTCCCGCACCCTCTTAGAATGGGAGAGTTAGTAGTTTGATTCCCTGAGCTTCAACTGGGACAGGAACATGAGCAGAGGTCCATCAAAACACATGTGAATTTGCCCGAGGCTGATGCAAAGTCCGACATCTTACTGTCTGGTCTTCATTATAGGTCCAGGAAGGAGGGGGTTTCCAGCTCCCAGCATTCTCCAGCCGAGCGGAGCCCCTGCAGTTAGTCATCGGGTCTGGCAATGCAGGCCTACACATCTATGATTTGACAAGTGAGTCATACGTTTGGGATTTTAGTGTTGCCAAATTTGAATGTAAATGAGAGCTAATTTAGATACGGGAAATTGCTGTACGTCAGATGAAATGAGAGTCAAACTGTATCAAGATTCAAGGCAATTGAAATCGTAGAGATAATAATTTTGAGAAATTACATAAGGACAGGCTATAAATGGCGCACATCAGGGAGTGTGCCTTATACTGTTATACCTACATTATGTAAGGCATGGGGCAATTGAGAACAGCATAGTCATATTTACTTTAGTTTAGTTTTAGTTTAGTTTGTTTATGTGAGCACTTTATAAAACATAAATTGCATGATTACATCATTGCAGTAAAATAAACTCAAAAGGAGTAGGCCGAAGCAAGAAAGCGTATAAATGCCTACCCCCCATTCAAAGTACTTACTTACATGCATTTCAGATTAACTCAAGAAATACAAAATATAATTGTAAGTCCTTTCAAAAGAAACCAGGATAGACGCAAACAGAGACAAAGTAGTGATTAGGAAGATTTATTGACATATACACTCACCTAAAGGATTATTAGGAACACCATACTAATACTGTGTTTGACCCCCTTTCGCCTTCAGAACTGCCTTAATTCTAGGTGGCATTGATTCAACAAGGTGCTGAAAGCATTCTTTACAAATGTTGGCCCATATTGATAGGATAGCATCTTGCAGTTGGTGGAGATTTGTGGGATGCACATCCAGGGCATGAAGCTCCCGTTCCACCACATCCCAAAGATGCTCTATTGGGTAGAGATCTGGTGACTGTGGGGGCCATTGTAGTACAGTGAACTCATTGTCATGTTCAAGAAACCAATTTGAAATGATTCGAGCTTTGTGACATGGTGCATTATCCTGCTGGAAGTAGCCATCAGAGGATGGGTACATGGTGGTCATAAAGGAATGGACATGGTCAGAAACAATGCTCAGGTAGTCCGTGGCATTTAAACGATGCCCAATTGGCACTAAGGGGCCTTAAGTGTGCCAAGAAAACATCCCCCACACCATTACACCACCACCACCAGCCTGCACAGTGGTAACAAGGCATGATGGATCCATGTTCTCATTCTGTTTACACCAAATTCTGACTCTACATCTGAATTCTCACAGAAACCGAACTCATCAGACCAGGCAACATTTTCCCGTCTTCAACTGTCCAATTTTGGTGAGCTGTGCAAATTGTAGCCTCTTTTCCTATTTGTAGTGGAGATGAGTGGTACCCGGTGGGGTCTTCTGCTGTTGTAGCCCATCCGCCTCAAGGTTGTGCGTGTTGTGGCTTCACAAATGCTTTGCTCCATACCTCGGTTGTAACGAGTGGTTATTTCAGTCAAAGTCGCTCTTCTATCAGCTTGAATCAGTCGGCCCATTCTCCTCTGACCTCTAGCATCAACAAGGCATTTTCGCCCACAGGACTGCCGCATACTGGATGTTTGTTTATTGTTTATTTGGTAGGGACAGTGCAAGTTAATGAACAAGCCACACCGGATTGTAGCCTTGGGCTAATTTCCATCCGTCGTCCCCCATGCGCACTCTCAAACACACTCTCATTCATCCTGGCCTATTGTACATGTTTTTAGTGGTAGGGGAAACCGGAGTACCCGGAGGAAACCTACGCAGACACGGGGAGAACATGCAAACTCCACACAGAAAGGCCCCGGCCTTGGTGGGAATCGAACCCGGACCTTCTAGCTGTGAAGCACGAGCGCTAACCACTGTACTACCGTGCCGTGTTTTTCCCTTTTCACACCATTCTTTGTAAACCCTAGAAATGGTTGTGCGTGAAAATCCCAGTAACTGAGCAGATTGTGAAATACTCAGACAGGCCCGTCTGGCACCAACAACCATGCCACGCTCAAAAATGCTTAAATCACCTTTCTTTCACATTCTGACATTCAGTTTGGAGTTCAGGAGATTGTCTTGACCAGGACCACACCCCTAAATGCATTGAAGCAACTGCCATGTGATTGGTTGTTTAGAAAATTGCATTAATGTGAAATTGAACAGGTGTTCCTAATAATCCTTTAGGTGAGTGTATATATTTTTGGCGATCAGACACATACTGTACATTATAGTTAGTATGGATGGGTAGATTAGCGTTAGGGATGTCTTGGACACTGGTGGTGGTATGGCAGACCGGTGAAGGATTTAGCAGCGGAGCGAAGCCATGGATAGAAGAGGCGAAGGCGGTGAAGGGGTGGAGGTGGATTACAGCACAACTGGGAAGTGGACGAGCCATGTACGCTGGAGGCTTAAACACGGGACAGTGTATTGTAACCATGTCCAATTAGTTAATGGTACTGCTGATCATGAATCTGTCATTCAGAATTTATTTATTGGACTTTGCCCCTTACTTTGTGTTTTAATCTTTTTTGATTGTGTTTTAATCTGTTGCCAAAAGTCAATGTTTTTCTATTTTAAGATTTGGGGCCAGTTTGCTCTCATACGCTTAATATACTTTTCAAAAACTATAACAAGATTTCAAAATTCCAAAATGTGGTTTTATTCTTTCAGATTCCATTGGCTATTTTGTGCATAAATTACATTATTTCTACATGTAAACATTACATGAGAGACATTTTTCCTCACATGTATGCCAGTAATCTCTATATCCCCCCAAATTCACCTGCAGTGTCTCATCTTAACTTGACTGTATGTCTTTAATCCCTAAAATTAAATATGAATCTTTACCTTACCTGAGTGTGTTGTGTCTCTCAAATATCTTTACAATTGCGATTCCCCAACTATCCTTTCATCTTCCAATTTCAAAGTTTTGCTCGTAACCTTGTTTATTTCCTTGCTTCCTGCTTATCAAGAGTGCAGACGTATCTCTGCTTGCTGCTGCCGCTTGCCTCTTTATTTGCTTTTTAAATCATTCTATTTTTGGGCACATGTCTTGGATATGATTTTATTCTCTTCTTTTAAGTGAACCAAGGCTTTTTACTCATTTTAATGCCATTTTTACAACTCATTTGACGAACCAGCGACGACAATCTTGTCAACATGGCTGAGGGAGGAAGGCAAACATCGCCTTGTGAAAGCTGTCGGATGTATCAACAAGAAATTTCCCTACTACGGGACAAGATTTATGCTCTAGAGACGGAAAGAGGACTTAATGACACGCTCCCTGTGGAACCCGGTAAGAAGACGGAAAAAACTGATACTTGCAACCTGAAGCTAAACGATACCATAACATTTCCGAAACTAAACAGACAACTTGGTGCTAGGCCAAAGCAAAGACAACATGCTCGTAAAAATGCACCTGAAATAAAGTTAACAAACAGATTTTCACCTCTCTCAGAGAATGTGTATAACAAGCAAAAAATGTCAGAGAAAAACAAGGAACACGAAGTCAAAACAAAGATGGAGAGAAATACTGTTCCAAGTGTCAAGGCCAGAGATACCCTGTTGCTTGGTGACGGAGCCATATCTAATATAAACAATGAGATAATGACTACAGTCACTTATCCGTCTGCTACAGTTTCTGACATCATAGATGTTCTAAACAAGGAAATTACAAACAACCCTGGAATAAATAAACTTGTTTTACATGTTGGTGCTGTGGACACAAGAAACGGAGAGTCTGAAGTCCTGAAAGAAAAGTTTAATAAACTTTTTGAGAGACTGGATTGCCTGGACAAAGACGCGATACAAATTTTCATCAGTGGACCTATCCCAAACATCGACGGGAGAATAAACAAATTCTCCCGGCTGTTTCAGTTGAATACATGGCTGTCAAAAGTCTGTAAGTCAAGAGGACTTACTTTCATAGAGAACTTTAATCTTTTCTGGAAACGCGACGATCTGTTTAAAGGAAATGGCCCACATTTGAGCAGAGGTGGAGTGAGACGACTGACGGAAAATCTCCTCCACGCTCTGCAGAATCGTGGAGGCCTGAGCAACAAGAGAGAGCAGAGAGGAGCATGAGAAGAGCTCCTGGCTCACCAGCAAGGTTTCGCCTGCATCCCCAATAAAAGATTCAGTCGCAGCTGCATCATCTGCACCTACAGTAAAGGACTCAGCCACAGCTAAGGATCCAGCCACAGCAGCACCAGCAGCACCTACAGTAGAGGACTCAGCCACAGTTAAGGATCCAGCCACAGTTAAGGAATCAGCTGCGCCGGAAAACATCTCAACCATAGCAGCGGCGCCACCTGCATCTGCATCTCCGGGGAAAAGCTCCGCTTCAGCACCACCTGCATCTATAGTAAATGATTCAGCCGAAGGAGCACTTTCTTCAACTCCACCGCAGGCCTTGAGCCCGACTGGTACATCTACACCCTCCAGAGATTTTTCTGAATCATTCCCATCACCAAAGTCACCTATGGGATTTCCCAGCCATTTTGAAGCCTTGATAAAACAAGGGATTCAAATGACTCCCCGCACTCCAGTCATGTCAAGACCAAGGCTTTCATCCCCGAAGACGTATCATGCCCTCCCCCACCTCCGATTTCCAGCAGCTTCACTGCTGCTGTCTAGGACATTAAGGGCCTCTGCGTTGCTACCATGCATAGCAAACTCAAAACCAACCAGAGGTCCATAGAGGGAGTGTGTTCTTCTGAAACATTAGTACAGTCAAACAACATAGATTAGATAAGAGGGCAACAGTCAGACCGTCCAATCAAAGAACTCTAATCCATATCCCTTGCAAAAAGATTCCATCCACTCAAACACAGATAAATCTTAAACATGCTGTATCAATGCCAGATCGTTAAAAAACAATCCTTTTTAATAATAGTTTTATTTCTTCTTATAATCTAGATTTTATGTTTTTAACTGAAACATGGCTTGACAAAAACATGGTAACGCAGTTTTGATTGAGTGTAGTCCATCAAATTTCAATTTGTGTCTGAACACGCCAAAACCAGAGGGCGGGGGTGTCTGTGCAATATTCAGGGACAATATAGTCATCCACAATTGTCATTTGGGGTTTTTCTATCATTTGAGTATGTGTCTTTCAAAATGGAGATAAAACAATCTCCATTCTTTATATGACTATTTACAAACCACCACAGAATTGTTTTATCGAAGACTTCACTGAATTACTTTCATTTATATGCACTGATTTTGATTGTTTGGTCATTTCAGGTGATTTAATGTGCATGTGGATGTGACCAATGACAGGCATGCAAAAGAACTTAATGCTGTTCTTGAAATGTTGGTTTAACTCAGCACGGAGTGAGGCGACCCACAACAAAGGTCACACTCTAGATCTAGTTATTACAAAAGGTGTTAATATATCAAATGTGAATGTTGTTGATGTTGCTTTATCTGATCATTTTTGTGTCTTTTTTGACTTGTCTGTTGCACCCAAACCAGTGGTTGGGCCTGGAGTATTCAGAGAAGACAATAAATGATACAACAAGGACACAGTTTATGGAAATGATCAGATTTGAAAATCCTCCATGTTCAAATGTTGATAATCTGTTGGACTCTTATACATCAAGCGTCTTAAATGTTTTGGATACTATTGCTCCTGTCAAGGTAAAAATGGTTAACAATAGACAAAAGGCACCTTGGAGAAGTGAAGATTCGGTCAGGGCACAGAAAAGGGAGTGCCGAAAAGCCGAAAGGAAATGGCGCAAGTCAAAGCTCCAGGTTCATTGTGAGATATACAAGAAGTGCTTTGTGAGTTCAACCAGATTTTGCGTGGAGAAAGGGAGAAATACTTCTCTAAAATCATCGCAAACTGTAGAAACAATTCTCGTGTTCTGTTTTCCACAGTAAACAGATTAACTAACCCTCCAGTTTCACTGCCCTTAGAACTAATCTCTACATCTAAGTGCAATGAGTTTGCAATATTTTTTATGATAAAGTCCAAGGCATAAAAAATGCCATAATTCCACAACACAAATACCAACCCTGCCACCAACTAGACACCTTGAGCTGACACATTTCACACCTGTTACTGGCAAAACAATCGAAGAGGTCATCTCCGGTTTGAGTTCATGTACATGCTGCCTTGATGAATTACCCACTAGATTTCTGAAGTCTGTGCTGACCAGCTTGTTACCACAACTTGTTCAGTTTGTTAACATCTCATTTGAGACTGGAGCATTTCCAAAGGCCTTGAAAACCGCGGTCATTAAGCCTCTTCTAAAGAAGAGCAGCCTTGATCCCAAGGTACTGAACAACTACCGGCCCATATCAAACCTACCGTTTTTAGGAAAAGTCTAGAGAAAGTAATATATCAACAGCTCACTTACTTTCTCCTATCTAACAATGTGTTGATACTTTCCAGTCAGGATTTAGGCCCCACCACAGCACTGAGACAGCTCTGATCAAGGTGACAAATGATATCCGTATGAACACCAATGCAGGTAAGGTCTCAGTTTTAGTTCTGCTGGACCTGAGCGCTGCCTTTGACACAGTGGACCATGGGATCTTACTTCACAGGTTAGAAAACTGGGTGGGAATCTCTGGTACTGCTCTAAACTGGTTCAAGTCCTATCTCGAGGATAGGACGTACTTTGTCGAAATTGGCAACTGTGTCTCAGACAAAATTTCCATGACCTGTGGAGTCCCCAGGGTCAATCTTGGGACCCCTCTTATTCAACCTGTACATGCTTCCATTGGGTCAGCTAATAAACAGCAACAATGTGTCGTACCACAACTACGCAGATGACACTCAGATCTACGTGTCACTGACGGCAGGTGAACATGGGCCTGTAGATACTCTCTGTCACTGCATCGAACAGATCAGTTTGTGGATGCAAAACAACTTTCTCCAACTAAATTCAGACAAAACTGAAATCATTGTCTTTGGCCACAGACACAAAGACAAAGTGTTATCAGTCACCTTGAGTCTCTTGCTCTAAACCAAAAAATCAGGTTAGAAATCTAGGAGTAATCATGGACTCAGACCTGAACTTAAACAGCCACATCAAAGCAATAACATCATCAGCTTTTACCATCTGAAGAACATTGCTAAGATCAGAGGAATAGTGTCAAAACCAGACTTAGAGAGACTCATCCATGCATTTGTCTCTAGCAGGTTAGACTACTGTAACGGCCTGCTCACTGGCCTGTCTAAACGAGCTGTTAGACAGCTGCAGTACATCCAGAACGCTGCTGCTCGAGTCCTGACAAAAACCAGGAAATACGACCACATTAGTCCAGTGCTCCGGTCTCTGCACTGGCTTCCTGTCACTCAGAGAATAGAATTTAAAACAGCTCTGCTTGTGTACAAGTCTTTTCATGGTTTAGCACCAAGTACATCTCTGACATGTTAGAGCCGTATGAACCATCTCGGGCCCTGAGAACTTCAGGGAGGGTCTCCTGGTGGTTCCCAGAGTCAATAATAAACACGGTGAGGCTGCGTTTCAGTTTCATGCAGCTAAAATCTGGAACAGTCTTCATGAGGATGTGAGACAGGCCTCAACTCTGACAATGTTCAAATCCAGGCTGAAAACAGCTCTTTTTACCCGTGCATATGAAAACTGAAAGTACTTTATCTGCACTCTTGATTTTTACTGTAATTGATTAACTTTGTGTGTTGTTTTATTGATTGATTTTAACTGTTTTCTTGTAATTTTTTCTGCAACTGTGAAGCACTTTGAATTGCTCGTGTATGAATTGTGCTCTACAAATAAACTTGCCTTGCCTTGCCTATTACTTCTACTTTGGCTGACATAGGTAAACCACCACCGACATGACCCTGCTTCTGCCGCTAATTTCTATTCACATCAATGTGATCTTTCTGACCGCTCACGAAATAAACAACTTGTCCCTGCAGAGCTTGTTAATTTATGTAATAGCTGTAATAGCCAACTGCCCACAGAAAATGCTTTATTTTTACTTTTTTGGCGAGCGGAAAGTACACAGACAGTGATTCAAATAGCACCCCCAATGCCCTTCATATCGTAATTGTAGCTGGTTGCCTGGACAACCCACCGGAGTTTGAGTTCATTAATGGGGAAATGGCGCAGGTTAATTGCCTAATGTCCACTGAGGTTGAATTTTACAGAAGGGCTAATGGACAGGTGGGCAGTGGAAAATGATGATTATTACAAAAGCAATGGCTTTTGTGATGTTGGTGGATGAAAACAGCAGGCATTTGTATATGAGTTCTTGATCTTGTGGGTCTGCAGGATTAGTTGGCTCATACTAAGGTAGCGTTCACTGTCTGCTTTTCCTATTCTGCACAAAGAGATGAGTAAAGTCTGAGACCTGGCGTTATCTCCGCGAGTTCACTGGGATGACTGACAGGTGGATTAACCGATCAGAGAGACGCAGGGTCTGTTGAAAGCCAAAACAAACATGGTGGAATACCCGGGTAGAGGAAATCGGAAAAGTAAAAGAAATCACACAGAAGACGGCACCATCTTCGGCCAAATCAAAAGGCAAATTCTAAATGATACGGAATTTGAGTGAGTCTTTGAATATTAAAACAACAATCCGAGATGGGATCGATACCAAACTTATCAGACTAAATAATTTAGGCTAAAACACCCACATTTATAAACAAGTAGTAGTGTAGTATTTACATCCTGTATGAAGTTTTTAAGGAACAGGCCACCGTTTTTCTTACCTGAGCTTAGACGAGTTGATACGTACCTGTCTGGTCTTTGTGCGTGCCCATGGAAGAGCGTGGTATCCAACTTCACCCCGGTTTGGTGCTATAGGAATATGCTGGGAGAGGCCAAATGCTAACGACATCTTTGATTGTTTTGCGTGACTGAGGGCACGCACAAAGATCAGTTGTTTGTAGGTTTTCTGGTGAGAGGGTCCGAAAAACCTTCCAAACAATTGATCCTGCAGCGTTGTAGAGGCCACTGTGATGGAAAGTAAAGGCGCCATGCTGACCACTCATACACCCGCTGACTCACTACAAGGTCAAATACACACAAATATCAATTTTTTCTTTACACATAAAAAGTTGCATAATGCATCTTTTAATATTATTTATTATTATCATACTCTCCTTATAGGAATAAACAAGGACAGGTGGTCAGGAAAAGTTTATCAGCACATGCATATTTGCCATACATACGTTTAAATATCTGTTTTTTTGCGGGTCTGCTGCTAAGACGAGTTTACAGTAGGCCAGTCAAGGCTCTTTCGTTGAAGAATGTTGCTCAAAGTCTAGACCAGTGTTAATTTCGTCGACTAAAATATTTAGCCTTAATTTTAGTCAAAGTGATATTTTTTACGACTAAAATTGGACTAAAACTAAATTAAATGTTTTCATGAGACTAAAATATCTGGACATTTTAGTCATAGTTTTTGTCGACTAAAATAAGACTAAATAACAATGAAAAGGAGAGACTAAAATCATCCAAACTTCTATTGACAGTCTGAAGAGCCTCATATCATGTAAATCCTCTGCCAAAGGAACAGCTCTGAGCTTTGTTCATGTGGGAGCAGCTCCATGAAGCAGAGGAGATGATTAATATGATTATAACGATATTATAAATGTAAAGTCGACTAAATGTTAAATTTAGTCGACTAAATGACTTGCAATTTTAGTCGACTAAAACTAGACTAAAATTGATATATTATTATATTATTGATATATATATTAAGATATTTAAATCACGACTAAAATTAAATTAATTTTCGTCAAAAGACTAAGACTAAAACTAAATTAAAATATGTGTCAAAATTAACACTGGTCTAGACAAGGGTAAAAAGAAAAAAAAAGAAAATACATTTAAAAAAAAGAAAAAGGGGAACAAAAAGTGCACTTTAAAAGCAGTGGTGGGCAAGGCATTCTCTGCTAGCCCAAGCAAAATGGGCAAATGTCTTAATAGTTTATTTAGTCAGGCATTTATTTATTTGTGTAATGTACAGTGAGTTGCTTATATTGTTAAGGTGTAACTGTAATTTCCTACTAAAAGTGCCTTAAAGTGCACTACAGATAAGTGAGAACTGGCGTGACTGACAGAATTATCAGCCAATTAGAATTTGACGAACAATAACAGTGCGTCCCTCAGGCCCTTCTGTATGTTAGCAGCTTCTCTTTACAACAGCGCATGGAGATCTTAAGGATAGCTAAACTTTATTTCTCTTGTGAAATGTCTGTCTATTGATCACAACAGCGGGATGCAGACACTTGGCTCAACGCAAAAGGTAGGAGACTACGAGCTCTAAAGGGCACCTTACATAGCACCAAACAGTAAGTCTAGTATCTTTTTTATTATTGGGATTTTGCGTTTGGGTTCACCTCTGGTTGTCTCGCTCCGTCCACAAAACATCTCATAAAAACATTTGCCGGTTATCCGTGTTATAATGCGCTCACCTCCGCATGAAGGCACTGACTGAAACCCACGTCTTAAAAGGAACATACTGTGCATATGGAGTACAGAATAAATCACTTCTCACACTCTCCAGTTGAGACAGGGTGAAACAGCCTCTACGGTGCAGCTGAGGATTCCGCGCACATACGGGTGTATTATTAATGGCCAGAGTGTTTGCCGTCATTAGTGCACTTACTGCTATCTCCCAGTGCCATCTCATTACACAGCACTCGCCCTGGATGGACATGTTCCCTGCAGAAACATGAGCAGTCCAACCCACCGGCAGACGCAAGCACAAGAAAAAATCAATTGTTGATGACTTATAAGGTAAGTCAGTCCTTTGAGGTCTCTTTATTCCGCTTGTGTGTGTGATGTCATAAGAAAATGGAGTGGTAACTGGTAAATTTCCCACCTTCCACTTGGAAAAATGCCCTGGTTGAAGTGGTAATTACAACTTGTAAACTCGGAGATGTCCAGATTGCTACGAGTTTGGATACGAGATGATGACAGTAATGGTGGCCCCTGTGGAGGAGTGTAGCTAATGGTAAAACTGTAACAAAACCTGCATCAGTGAAGTGAACGTTACTTTTGGTCACAGCTTTCAACATAACGCTGTGTTGCATGTTTTGAATTATATCTGGTTTGGAGAACTGTTGTGGCATTAGCCGTACGTACGAGATGGTTTGCCAGAATTTCTTGAAGGCCGATCAATAGTCGTCCTCCATGGCTTCTCCGAACTCCTCCCAGACCCGAGTTTTTGCCTCCGCGACCGCATGAGCTGCAGCACGCTTGGCCTGCCGAGATGCAGCAGATGTTCTAAACAACCCTCACAACACTTATAACATATTTAAACATGATTAGTTACAAGCCATGGAAATGAGTTTGTGGATGTCTCTCTTCCAGTCAGGTCTGCAAAGAGGGAGCCTTGTTACAGTAAGACATTGTTTTGCTTCATGTTTGTTGTCTTAGGTTTAATAATAATAATAATAATAATAATAATAATAATAATATTAATAATGCATCGGTTTTATATAGCGCTTTTCTGGACACTGGACCAGGCCCTTCCCTGCTTAGCTTCCAAGGTCTGACGGGATTGGGCAGAGCAATGGCGGTATGGTTTATTTTTCATAAAACTATTGAATTATGGCTTGCATTGTATTCTGTTTATTGGTTCAATGTGTTGTTTTAAGTATACAGTATATATTCTAAAATGAAAAATAAAAACAACTGTAAATTCAAACCCGTAAATGTGCTTAAGCTCTTATGTTGAGCATCATATCGACAGCTGAACCCAGGTGAGTGCGTTCTTCATTGATTCTGCCAAAGATTTTACCAGAGCAGCAATATCAATACAGCTCATCCAGAGCAGTGCACTGCTTTCTGTCAGGAAAACAGCTGTCAGGAGACATTTTACTCAGGGCCGATGCGTCATCTGACATTTAGCTTTGACAGAATTGCTTCATCACTTCTGCATGTTGGTCTTTAGTACGACTGTCTAAAAGATGTGCGCAAAAGTGCTGTATTTGATGCATCAACAGAATGAATCTTAAACGAAATCAGACTTTTTAAGGCAAAACAGTGGCATAAATGCAAATAAATACCATATATACATATAAATACCATATACTGATATAAATATGAACAAAAAGTTTATATTGATAAAGCCCTGTTTGCATAATGCTTAACCTTGTTCATGTTTTTTCTTTGCTTTATAAACCAACAATTCATTCTACTTAATTGAGCAATTCAGCAATCACTTCAGTTAAAAAACAAAACAAATGCTGATCATGTGAACAGAAAACTTAAAGCAGGAAGTAGAACAGCGTGACAAAGCAGCCGCGGTTTTGTCTACACTGGGATGTGGCAGTGTTAGAGTTGGCGGTCACACTAACCTTAAAGTGCATATGACACATTAGACACAATTTTTGCTAAAACATAGTTAACGCGATTATATTTCAGATTGTACCCAGCTTTCTTTAGTTGACCAATTTTGTGATGTGTATAGTTTCACTTCCTTATTGGACACCGACAAGATTGATATGGTGATACGGCTTTGCGTCATAGAAGGGGGAAATAGAATCTTTTGGTAATGTTCTTATTTATCACCAGTGTTGGAGAGAATACTTTTAAAATGTATTCCGTTACAGAATACTGAATACTTGCCTGAAAATGTATTTTGTAACGTATTCCGTTACTCTGGCCAATCAGAGTACTGTATTCTGAATACTTTAAATACTTTTTAAATACACCATATATTATTGTAGTGTATACTCTTGATGTAGGATTAAAAACATGTGTAAGTTCATTGCACTGCCATTTATTAATGATTAATTTGCTTATTATCATGAATTAGACAAGAAGAAAGTGCTTAATGATCACCGGGAGAAAAGGTTGTGTACCTGCTGTCGCAAATGTGCAGTCGCTCCAGTCTGCAGATTATAACACTGATAAACCATGGCTCGCACAGGGAGCATGTTTGAATGCTCCATGGATACGTTTTCATCTTTATTTTTATATTGGGAGGACAGTCTTTTATGAACCATTGGAAAATTGCTGCATTACTTTGCATCCCATTCGACAGAGGAGTTTGGGAAAGTGTGACAAACTGCAGCCTGTAGCAGCTAACCGCTAATTTAGCTTACTGCTACTGCTAACAACAACCAGCTTTCACTCTAAATGATTGAAAACAGTGAAAAGGTAAGAGGACAGAGATTTGCATCTACCTTGTGTGTTCACTCTCCCCTCCTCCTCTGGGCTGCTCCTTGTGTGTGTGTGTATGTGTGTGTCTCTCGTGTGTGCGGCGGTGCGCGCCCCAGCGTCAAGTCGTCATTGTGTGCGCGCTCAGCTGCGCCTGCACTTTATTTGGACTAATTTAACCTTTTCTCTTTCTCATGAATGACGTGCGGTACGATTGGATGATGAAATTTAAACAACGTATGTATTCCCTTGGTATAAGCAAAGTAACTGTATTCTAAATACCCTCTGACTAAAGAGTAACTGTACCGGAATACAGTTACTCAAAATTTGTATTCTAAATACGTAACGGCGGTACATGTATTCCGTTACTCCCCAACACTGTTTATCACACATAAATAAAGTCAAGTCTAAATCGGGTCCATATGGATATTCACAGCAGATTGTTCAGTAGAAACGAAAACCGGGCGGTCGTAGCTAGCGTTAGCATTCGTACGGACATGAAGCATCATGTTAGCATTCTCCGTTATTTATGTATTTATGGGCTGTTGAACCACTTTGCTCATCCCCATGTCTTTATATCTTTATTTAGTAGTACACTATATCAATAATTCAGCAATTGTTAAAGTAGTTTTGAATAATTATAGAAAGTTTAGATTTTTGTCAGAGATGCTGTCTGTATCTATTGCTGGGTTTCAGGTGACATCACAGCGCTTTAAAGGCCTATAATATTATATAGAGGTAAATTATTTGTTTTTGAGGACATTTTTGGTCTTGTACAGAGAGATTATGGACCCAGTGACTGATATTAATGATCATTTTTGTAATTCATAAATTTTCTTTTTAGATACGACTTGAATGTGAACGTGTAATGCAGTTAATAGGAAAAACTGGCTCCTGCCCCCCACTGGATACTGTGACATCATCACATTCTAGAACCTGAAAACGACTAATAGTATAGAAGAAGGTAAACTATTTTAAACTATTGCCATGCAACCATGTTCATGTCAATTGTCAATTTGACTTATTTACCAAATGAGTCAAACTGCTATGGAATGTTACCCTCTTCCATGTAACTTCCTGTCAGCGTCCTAAAAATTCAAATAAAAATAACTTTTCTGCCCAACATTTCTTCATTAAAACTGCTGCTTCACTGAAATAAAATGATTTAGCATTAAAACCTGTCATATGCACTTTAAAGGGGATGACACAGATCACACATACATATATTTATAGGCTACTATTTTACCGTGGCAGTGTTGAACAATGCCAGATACTCTCCCGGCTCCTATAAACCCAGGGACCACCGGCGCTCTTCACCTCCAAGTTGAAGTCTTTAGGTCGACCAGCTGGCCTTTTCCCTCTCTCCATTGTCTTTTTGTTTTTTGTTTTTGTCGTCTATATAACAAGCCAGGGTGTACAATGTTTGTCCAGTCCAAATGCCTATACAAATAATCTTTTTTTTTTTCAGTGTTGCTGTGCGTTGGTCAATAAGATAAAACAAAAGTCTGATATAGATTGTACAGATTTTTGTATTTATTTTTTTGATGTTCACCCAGTTTTGCTATTGTATGCAAGAGAGTAACACATACAGCGACCCCCAGGTGCTTTCGATGAGGGATTCACGTTATGACATGGTTAAATCTAATACAAGTTCCGTGTGGGGCCTGTACATTATTTTACGCATTTAGATAATGACTTCTTGCAGTTTAGAGACACCTGGAAGAACGGTCTACTTCTTTGTATAGGCTCTCACGATGACACCCAGCTGAGCACGAGGCAATTAAGGCGCAGGATAGAGGTCCATAAATCTCCATAAACTTCAGCTAGACACTCGCTTTGGCCGGACTTCCAGATAATGCATGTCCTCTGCTGTGGCCACCTTCCTTCTCCCCAGACAGACTGCAAAGCGCTAAAAGAGATGAGAGCGTTTCCCACATCCATCTCCTTAGCCACGCGGCACTCAAGGCTGGGTGATTCATCGAGGAGGAATTTTCGGAACGACGCAAAAAAAAAGTGTGGGGTGGCTTTTGCAATGCCGTTGTAGAGGAATCGCTGATTTTAGGCCTTGAGTTTTTCGAGGTTCTTGGGGTGATGCATTATCCATATGGAGTCAATAACAAAACAACACAAGGTGATACGTTAAAATGTGCACAGCTGCTGAAGTTTGTGACCGGAGTCAGTGACCTTGTGTTGGTAGTTTTAGAAACTTGTTGGGCTCAAGAGCAAACTAACCTGAGCAGTTCTCTCCGGCTGATTTGCAGAAACTTTCTAACTTGGGTAAAGCTAAATTTGCCCAACATTCTTCTGTACCACGTTGAAAGTTACAGTTTCCCACTCCAGACCAGAACTTCATTTTAAAGGAACAGGCCACCGTTTTTACATACTGAGATATGTTCTTACCTTAGCTTAGACGAGTTCATTTGTACCTGTCTGGTCTTCAAGTGTGTCTTCCATAACGTAAACAGAGCACAGACGGCGTTAGCATTTAGCCTCTCTCTTCTCCTCTATAGCTCCAAACGAGGTGAAGATAGAAGCTACCAAACTCTTCCACGTTTTCCCTATTTAAATATGGTTACGTGAAGTGTTACACTATAAAGTATAATTACACAAAATTAAACAATGTGGATTTTCTAAGCGGATAAAAAGGGAACTATTTTCTAAGGCGTAATAATACCAGGAATACTTCAGCATCCGCGCAGTAAAGTGAAGATATCACTGCGTGGATGTCGAATTACTCCTGGTATTATTACGCCTTACAATATAGTTCCCCTTTTTATCCGCTTAGAAAATCCACATTGTTTAATTGTGTGTAATTATACTTTATGGTGTAACACTTCACGTAACCATATTTAAATAGGGAAAACGTGGAAGAGTTTGGTAGCTTCTATCTTCACCTCGTTTCGAGCTATAGAGGAGAAGAGAGAGGCTAAATGCTAACCCTGTCTGTGCTGTGTTTACGTTACGGAAGGCACACGTGAAGACCAGACAGGTACAGATGAACTTGTCTAAGCTCAGGTAAGAACATATCTCAGTATGTAAAAACGGTGGCCTATTCCTTTAAGACATCCAACCGGCAATACAGTCGCTCGACAAACCACCTAACAAATTGAAACTGAAAGAGTTGACTAATTTAGATCACCTTTGTGCCGAAGATCACGAGCTATTACTGCACTGAGCTGAGTGCCGCAAGCGAAAAGCCCATTTCATTTCCTCCGTGCCAGACACTACATACAGTGAGGAAAATAAGTATTTGAACACCCTGCTATTTTGCAAGTTCTCCCACTTAGAAATCATGGAGGGGTCTGAAATTGTCATCGTAGGTGCATGTCCACTGTGAGAGACATAATCTAAAAAAAAAAATCCAGAAATGTATGATTTTTTAACTATTTATTTGTATGATACAGCTGCAAATAAGTATTTGAACACCTGTCTATCAGCTAGAATTCTGACCCTCAAAGACCTGTTAGTCTGCCTTTAAAATGTCCACCTCCACTCCATTTATTATCCTAAATTTAGATGACTATCCAACTACTAACATGGCCAAGACCAAAGAGCTGTCCAAAGACACTAGAGACAAAATTGTACACCTCCACAAGGTTGGAAAGGGCTACGGGGAAATTGCCAAGCAGCTTGGTGAAAAAAGGTCCACTGTTGGAGCAATCATTAGAAAATGGAAGAAGCTAAACATGACTGTCAATCTCCCTCGGACTGGGGCTCCATGCAAGATCTCACCTCGTGGGGTCTCAATGATCCTAAGAAAGGTGAGAAATCAGCCCAGAACTACACGGGGGGAGCTGGTCAATGACCTGAAAAGAGCTGGGACCACCGTTTCCAAGGTTACTGTTGGTAATACACTAAGACGTCATGGTTTGAAATCATGCATGGCACGGAAGGTTCCCCTGCTTAAACCAGCACATGTCAAGGCCCGTCTTAAGTTTGCCAATGACCATTTGGATGATCCAGAGGAGTCATGGGAGAAAGTCATGTGGTCAGATGAGACCAAAATGGAACGTTTTGGTCATAATTCCACTAAACGTGTTTGGAGGAAGAAGAATGATGAGTACCATCCCAAGAACACCATCCCTACTGTGAAGCATGGGGGTGGTAGGATCATGCTTTGGGGGTGTTTTTCTGCACATGGGACAGGGCGACTGCACTGTATCAAGGAGAGGATGACCGGGGCCATGTATTGCGAGATTTTGGGGAACAACCTCCTTCCCTCAGTTAGAGCATTGAAGATGGGTCGAGGCTGGGTCTTCCAACATGACAATGACCCGAAGCACACAGCCAGGATAACCAAGGAGTGGCTCTGTAAGAAGCATATCAAGGTTCTGGCGTGGCCTAGCCAGTCTCCAGACCTAAACCCAATAGAGAATCTTTGGAGGGAGCTCAAACTCCGTGTTTCTCAGCGACAGCCCAGAAACCTGACTGATCTAGAGAAGATCTGTGTGGAGGAGTGGGCCAAAATCCCTCCTGCAGTGTGTGCAAACCTGGTGAAAAACTACAGGAAACGTTTGACCTCTGTAATTGCAAACAAAGGCTACTGTACCAAATATTAACATTGATTTTCTCAGGTGTTCAAATACTTATTTGCAGCTGTATCATACAAATAAATAGTTAAAAAATCATACATTGTGATTTCTGGATTTTTTTTTTAGATTATGTCTCTCACAGTGGACATGCACCTACGATGACAATTTCAGACCCCTCCATGATTTCTAAGTGGGAGAACTTGCAAAATAGCAGGGTGTTCAAATACTTATTTTCCTCACTGTATGTCATAACTAAAATCAGCGGGCACCTAACATTAAACTAGTCCAAACTTATTCAGAATATTTACATTATCTACATTTTCGCCTAAATCAGTTGAACAATTCCCCTATTTATTTATTTATTTATTTATTATCATAATCAGCACATGCATATTACTAAAATCGCTAAGCTACTCCAAAGAAGACAAAGGCGGCTAAACCCCACAATATGGACAAAATGTGCTGATGTACTTTTAGAAAGTGCACGTTTAAAAAGCCTGACATGTGTCTGGACTGTCCTCAGTATGGCCTATTTATTTAGCATTGGCCCTGACCTTGCCGCCTATAGCCTTAAGTTTTATAGCTTATTTTTATCTAGATTCTGTGTTATATGTTTTATGTTGCACGTCTGCACCGAGAAAAATTCCTAGTTTGTGAACCTGTTCTCAAACCATGGCAATAAAAACGATTCTGATTCTTAAGGTTACGGCCAATGGTTGTATATGGCTCTCTAATCCACAACAGAACTGGGTTAGAGATGTCGGACTAATGGCACCTCTGCTCAATGGGACATTTTTGGAATAATGAGACGTCGGACTAATGGGTCGTCGGACCAATGGCACCAGTAACTTTTCGGTGTCTGTGCGTGTGGAGCAGATACTTCGCAAATTCCATCATGGGACGGCGATTCAGTCTCATCCTAATCACTCTTAGCTGTTGATTTCTTCGTGTTTAATCTGATTGAAATCTATGAAACTTTATGTTCTCCTCCTCCTGCCATTTGTCTGTGTTGCCTACAGCTGCATGTGTGTTGGCCACATTGGTTTGATTACTTTTAGCGCAATCTTTTGTCAGAAGTTGCCTGATCATTTACTGTGGAGTACGAAGGGCTGTGCTTTCCTTGTGCTCCAGAATCAATTGTTTCGCAGGTTTTCTGGAGAACAGGGAAAACCTACCAGAAACTGTTAGAGCAGATGCCTCTGTGATGGAAAGTTAAGGCACCATGTAAGCCATTGGGTCACAAAAAAAAGGTCAATTTGTCTAAAGAGCAGTGGGAAAAAAAAACACTTACTGTACATGCAAAGTGTCACGATCTCTAATTTGGGACGTGAACTATTCATATGTAACACACTTCCTGCTAGAGTGAGGGGCGCTAACAATGCGGGACGTGTCAGTGAATAGGGAACTGCCTATGGGGAAGTATCATTACACCACATGGATTGTGTTATTGTTTTGTCTCGACCACTACGCAAAAGGAAAGGTAAAATTACCAAAAGAGCGCATTACACTAGTTTACAATATTCTTATACACACAGTAAATCAGTAGGGTGTAGGCTGAATAAAGTAAGATATGCTGTTTTGTTGGCATGTTGCACTTAATTTACCATTTGATCTTGCCTGTATTGCAGTATCAGGGCCCCACATCTGATATGTTAAAGTGGGGGTAATATGCTTTTTCAATCACATAGCACCAGTCAATAGCATACTACAATGATGACGTAACCTCAAAATGGCTGTACTGAATGTCTTGAAATAGGCCTCTGTCTCTTTAAGAAGCTTTCCGCCCCCTTCAGCACACTGCTGTGGCATCTAAACAACGACACTGTGCGGGGAGGGGCTCTGCTGAGCTGAGGAGCAGTGGTTGGTGGCTTGGCTGGTGACGAAAGGTCCAGAGGCGTCTCCAGGAGGTGGGGGCGTTCCTAGGAGGACTGAGGCATAGCTACACCTAAAATGGCTGCCGTCTAAGTTTTTACTGATTACTCAATAATATGTGAATGAGCCAAGGCAACACTCCAGGCATGTGTTTAATGAGGGAATGACATAATAACATGATATAAAGCTTGAAAATGTCGATTTTACATAATACCCCCCTTTAAAGGCCCATACCTGAGTTTTGTTTTCTTGCCATAAATGTGAGTTGTAGAAGTAGTAATTTGTGAAAAAAATACACCTGATTGTATAATGATTTGATGTTGTCCATGGTCAACCCAAATAGTCAAATTATTGTATAATCACCCTTTTCATCACATGTTGACTCCGAAGGACAGCTGTGATGGTCAAAATACCCACAAAATGTGTTATGTATAGTGCCGTTAATTGTTAAACAGTGTTTCCCACCTGGATGGGGCCTCTCCGTGTGGAGTTTGCGTGTTCTCCCCGAGGCTGTGTAGGTTTGCTCTGGGTACTCCGGGTTCCCCATCACAGGACGACTGATGCGTGAATGACTGGAGGTGATCAGAGGGACCGTTGGCTCAGATGTGTGCAGTCGCGACAGCGCTTCTGTCTACCTCCGGGAAAACTGAAGCTCCATACATAGCTTATTATCACCAAATATGGAGTGAATGTAAAAGTGTCCCATGTAAAGCACTTTCCTTCTTTTCCTTTCCTTAAAGTGCATATGACAGATTTGAATGCTCTTGAAAATATGACTTATTTAGATGGGTTACATCAGTTGCAAGTTCATCAGTTGCATAGTTATCTTTTTTTTTCAGTGAAGCAGCAATTTTAATCAAGAAATGTTGGGCAGAAAAGTTATTTTTATTTGAATTTTTAAGCTGCTGACAGGAAGTGACATAAAAGAAGGTAACATTCCATAGCAGTTTGACTCATTCATTTCCTATTGACTTAACATGGTTACACGGCAACAGTTTAAAATTGTTTACCTTCCTCGATGTCACTTCCTGTCGGTGTCCAATAAGGAAGTGAAAACATAAACATCACAAAAATGGTCAAACTAAAGAAAACTGGGTATAATCTTTAGCAAAATCTTAAATATAATTGTGTTAACTGTGTTTTAGCAAAAATTGTGTCTAATGTGTCATATGCACTTTAAAGAGACTATACGGAGTTTAAAAATTTAAAATTTAACATTATGTATTTTCCTTCCCCTACATGTTCCAGCCATGTCCTAATGTGTAGAATGGGCCCAGACCTGTTCACCACAACTGCCTCTAAAATCCTGCACTGTCACTCAAAAAGTTGCACGATTTTAATATAGACTGCAGTTACGCGTAAGACCTGAGGTGGCAGTAGTGAGTATAACATGACCAACTTGCAATGAGGGGAGATCTTGTGAAATTCAGGAAGTGAAAACACTGGATATTTGTTTCAGCTGTTTCAGCTGAAGATCAATATTCTATTTACTAACCAAAGCGTAAGAGAAGAGAGTGATAAAGATGTGTTTGAGACTATTACCAAATAGCCTACTGTACCTGCAAATAGCACAAGAGGCCTCTCTGAAACGTAACGCCTACCCTAAACATGACGGTGAGAAGCCTGATTCTATGTTGCCTCAGCAGCACCAGCAAGTGACAGTTACAGATATCTTAATTATGGACCCACGTTTGTTATTCCAGAATCTATTCTTCCTGAGGTCCACAGTTTTAAACATGTTTGATACTACGAGTTTAAATGTCCCAACACAATTGCCCCAACACCCTATACATGAGCAACAAATAATAGGGCTAACTGCATGTTGTATTTGAGTGTAGATTAAGACAAGTGTGCAGTGAGGAGTTCTCTGGAGAAATCTGGAGAATCCTCTGTCGTGTAAACGCAGAGAATATGCAGAGAGAAGGTGCTGCTTGTTCATGGGAAGAGGTCTACACTCACTTATCAGACAGGAAGACGTAGTTCTGGCAGAGGAAAAGTCTGTTTCCTCTGTGTCTTCGTCTTAAAGAACCGGTCGTCAAAAAGCTGCTGATGCCTGATCTCCTGACACCTTTGATGCAAACACAACACATAATAACAACAGGCCCGGACCCTGTCAGGCTCTCGGGCCTAAATATGTGAGGCCAGGGCACAGGCGCTGCTACACACCTATGTATGTATCTGTAATTGAGATAGATACAGTTGGGCTGAATTTATTATTACAATAAGAGCATGTGTAAAAGGTGAACTTCACAGCTCTTAAGTGCACATGTACAAAAGAAAAGATTTTGAATATAAGATTATATACAATGACCTTTGTTATTTCAGCAAAAAAAACAAGTACATGCATTTTAAAGAATCAGAATCAGAATGGGTTTTATTGCCATGGTTTGAGAACAGGTTCACAAACTAGGAATTTTCTCGGTGCAAACGTGCGACATAGAACATATAACACAGTTAAGATAAAAATAAGCTAAAAAACTTTCAAACTATAAGGCTATTAAGGGCATGCGTGAAAAATATTAAATAAATAAGATAAAATAAAGTGACATATGACATATAGACAACAACAATTTGACATTGAACAACAGCGTGATTGTATTAACAGATGTGTAGGCATATAAAGTGATAAAGTGATTTAGTGATAAGTGATAGCAGTGGGTCTAAGTGTGGACACACCACACAGTGCAGTGCAGATACATCCATGAGTCTGTAACTAGGTTATTGGGTCTTATTATTGTTCATGAGTCTGATGGCGGAGGGGAAAAAACTGTTCAAGTGGCGGGAGGTATGGGTCTGGATAGACCGTAGCCTCCTGCCCGAGGGGTGAGGGTGAATAGTCCATGTCCAGGGTGAGAAGGGTCAGCTGTGATCCGACCCACACGCCTCCGGGTCCTGGAGGTGAACAGGTCCTGGAGAGATGGGAGCGCGCAGCCCATCACCTTCTCAGCAGCACGCACAATGCGCTGCAGTCGATGCTTGTCCCGTTCTGTAGCGCCGGGGTACCACACGGTGATGGAGGAGGTGAGGATGGACTCGATGATGGCCGTGTAGAACTGCACCAGCATCTTGGTTGGCAGCTTAAGTTTCCTCAGCTGCCGCAGGAAGAACATCCTCTGCTGGGCCTTCTTGATGAGGGAGCAGATGGTCGGCTCCCATCTGAGGTCCTGGGTGATGGTGGTGCCCAGGAAACGGAAGGAGTCCACGATGGAGATGGGGGTGGGAGAGTCTGTCAGGGCGAGGGGGGACGGTGGGCTGTGTCTTTCCTGAAGTCCACGATCATCTCCACTGTTTTCTGGGCGTTCAGCTCCAGGTTGTTGTGACTGCACCAGGACGCCAGCCGGTCCACCTCTCTCCTGTAGGCGGACTCATCACCGTCCGAGATGAGCCCGATGAGGGTGGTGTCGTCCGCAAACTTGATCAGTTTAACGGACTGGTGACTGGAGGTGCAGCAGTTTGTGTACAGGGAGAAGAGCCAGGGGGAAAGTACACAGCCCTGAGGAGTTCCAGTGTTTGTAATCCGAGTGTCCGAGACGATCTTCCCCAGCCGCACGTGCTGACTCCGGTCCGTATGTATTTGATTGTATTGCTCAAATTGTACATTATTTTGGAAAGTATTGGCATGTGGCAATACAAAAGAAAAAGTGTTTTAATTTTGTGCAACTTTAAATATGTGCCTAGACAAGCCTCTCTACACAGTTGCATTGCAAATAGAAATGTTGTCGGTGTTGACCTGTAGCTGGAAGTCCATGGTGTTACCTCCTCATCCCACCCCCTGCTGGACACATCTCACACCTACAGATTCAAAGCAAACTTGATGAGAGAGTGAAAGGACATGGCAGGACGAGGTCAGAGCATCGGCACCTCCTTGGTCCGCAGTGGTCAGTATCAATCAAACCTGAGTGGCCAGTGGCGGACCAGGGGTCATTACTGAGACTCGGGGGGGGGGGGGGGGGACTTGCTTTGATTTCTGAACTGCGGTGGCCATTCTGTAGGTCTGAAATGATAGGAAATGAGGATAATTGCCAGTATGATTATGAAGAAATCATCCTGTTCAAAAGCCCTAAGAAAAACGGAATGTGGCTGAAACCCGTAATTATTTGACAACCAAGACCATTTTTATTCAAGATTTTGCAAAACAATTGTACCCAGTTTTCTTTAGTTTGACCATTTTTGTGATGTATAATTTCACTTCTTTATTGGACACTGACAGGATATGACATAGATGGAGGCAAACCATTTTAAACTGTTGCCGGGCCAACCATGTTATGTCAATACGTTTGTTAAGTGATGATGTCATCGCTTAACATCACACAAAGACAAAGTGTTATCAGTCACCTTGAGTCTCTCTGTCTAAAACCAAAAAATCAGGTTAGAAACCTTGGAGTAATCATGGACTCAGACCTGAACTTAAACAGCCACATCAAAGCAATAACATCATCAGCTTTTTACCATCTGAAAAACATTGCTAAGATCAGAGGAATAGTGTCAAAACCAGACTTAGAGAGACTCATCTATGCATTTGTCTCCAGCAGGTTAGACTACTGTAACGGCCTGCTCACTGGCCTTTCTAAACCAGCTGTTAGAGCTGCAGTACATCCAGAACGCTGCTGCTCGAGTCCTGACAAGAACCAGGAAATACGACCACATTAGTCCAGTGCTCCGGTCTCTGCACTGGCTTCCTGTCACTCAGAGAATAGAATTTAAAACAGCTCCGCTTGTGTACAAGTCTTTTCATGGTTTAGCACCAAAGTCCATCTCTGTCATGTTAGAGCCGTATGAACCAACTCGGGCCCTGAGAACTTCAGGGAGGGGTCTCCTGGTGGTTCCCAGAGTCAATAATAAACACGGTGAGGCTGCGTTTCAGTTTCATGCAGCTAAAATCTGGAACAGTCTTCATGAGGATGTGAGACAGGCCTCAACTCTGACAATGTTCAAATCCAGGCTGAAAACAGCTCTTTTTACCCGTGCATATTAATCATTGTGTGTGATGTCACACTTAATAAACATATGTGAAATGAATGAGTCAAACCGCTAAGGAACTTTACCCCTAACTATGTCACTTCCTGTCAGTAGCTTAAACATTCAAATAAAAAATAACTTTTCTTCCCAACAACTTCATTAAAGTTGCTGCTTCACTGAAATCTAAATAAGTCATATTTAGAATGAAAACATTAAAACCTGTCATTATGCACTTTAAATGTGCATTTTGGAACTTTGTAGGAAAAAAACAAAAACAAACAAAACATTTGATATTTGTGTGTACTGTATTTGACATTTTAGTGACCCAAGCTAATGAGATAATGAGGTATGGGCTCTTTGTTGATGACCAGCTATGTATACATTGAATTGCCCTTTTGGGGTCTGAGATTTAATGGCGTGCCCTTGGGCAAGACACTTCAGCCTGTACTTGGCTGTGTGAAAGTGTCAGTGATACTGTGTAAGTGGTGGAAGTTAAGTTATACTTTACAAATCTCTGTAGAAAAATCTCTGTAGAGACATTTGTTCTCTGCATTTGACTCATCCTCAATGTTGCTGGGCGACCTGTAGGAGCAGTGAGCTGTCAGCGTGGGCTGGCGCTTGGGGACCCATCTCCATGATGTGGAGCCAGGCTGGTGGTCAGAAACACCTGGCTGGAGGATTCACTGGAAGAAACCTATGCAGACTCTGGGAGAACATGCAAACTCCACACATATAGGCCCCGTCCCTGGTGGGAATCGAACCCGAACCTTCTAGCTGTGAAGCTAGCACGAGCGCTAACGTTCCGCCCACATAGAGGAGAGGAGGAGAGGCTAAACGCTAACAACATCTTTGGTCTTATTGCGTGACTGAGCGCACGCACAAAGACCAGACAGGTACGTATCAACTCATCTAAGCTCAGGTAAGAACATATCTCAACATATCTGGTGGCCTGTTCCTTTAAGTACAATGGGAAAGCTCTGTGTTGTGAATGATCTAAAAGGCTGTCTCATAACCTATTTGTCACCAATCTCCCAGTGACCTTAAGCGCTACACTTTTCATGCTCTCGTAAAACCATGTCTGGAGGAGGTGGCAGCTTACAACTCTCTCTCTCTTTCGCTCTCTCTCTCTCTCTCTCTCCCTCTCTCCTCTTCTCTCTCTCTCCGTCTCTCTCCGTCTCTGTCTTTGATGGTGTGATATCGCTTTACCGGGTCACCACATTTCCCAGAGTCATTGTGGGGACATGCCGTTCACCCCTTGACTTCTTACCTCTTGAACCTTTCTAAGTTCTTTCCCCCCTTCCCTCTATGAACACCTCAAGACTGCCAGCTGTCACTCTAGCCTCGTACTTACAATACAATACCAAGTTTAGAGCAAGTGGTGTCCAATAGCCCAGTGTTTCTCATCTGTTTCAAACAGTAATACTAATAATGCATTAGTTTTATACCATTCTTTCATTTTTCTTAGTATTCTTTCATTCCACAATTCCTTCCGTGGCAACAGCTCCCCTCTGGCAGATCGACCATGGCATTGCAGCAAATCAGCACATAAACAAAACAAAAAACAAACAAAAATAGAGTTCTGGTGTAATAATGATAATAATAATGCATTGGTTTTATATAGTGCTTTTCGAGACACTCAGGTACTTTACATTATTCATTCACTCTATGCTTTACATTATTCATTCACTCTATACTTGGTGGTGGTAAGCTACAATTGCTGCCTTGGGGTAGACTGACGGAAGCAAGGCTACCAGTCTGTGCCATCGCCCCTTCGACCACCACCGACCTCTCACTCACACATATACTACATTCACCCAGGCTCCCTTGTGTTTCCAAACGGTCTCCCATCCAAGTACCGACCAGGCCCTTCCTGCTTAGATTCTGAGGTCTGACGGGTTTGGGCAGAGCAAAGGCAAAACCAGGTCTACAGCGGAACTAAACATGGCGGCCATGTTTGGTTCCGTTGTAGACCTGGTTTTATATTACCACACTGGTTAAGAACCACTGGTTTAATTTAAAGCAGTGTGGTATTGGAACACATCACTCTATGGCCGCGAGACAAATACAAATATTTATTACAAACTCTAAACTATTGTTCACTTTGAATCTGCTAAATAATTATAAAAGTAAAATTACCTACTTAAAAGGTACACTGTGTAACCTTTTGGACTATACTGTTGCCATCAGTACAAAATATGCTCCTAATGATCAGCTCAAAAATCCTGAAATATCCCTTTACGTATTAAACCTAAAAAAACAGTCAATCAAAAACACTATTATCTATCAACACACTTAGGGAGTGTTTTCATACTTTTTCAGTAGATACATATTGAAAGAAGCATAGAGAAAGAATGAATTTCCACTGGAAATTGTTAAGGTACTGTACTGTCAATTCTAAACCAGAACAAACCTGGGGTAAAGTAGAAAACTACCACCCACATCATTACATACAGTCCCTTGATAAGTATTAATATACCTTGAACTTTTGTACATTTTGTCATGTTTACAACCCTAAACATGAAGATTTTTTACTGAAAGTTCACACACAAGTAACAGACAACTGTGAAGTGAAAGCAAAATGAACATGATTCTGTTATTTGACAAAAAATAGAAAAGTGAAAAGTGGGGCGTGCATAAGTATTCATATAGCATGACTTAATACTTTGTGGAACCCCCTTTTGCTGCAATAACAGCAGCAAGTCTTCTGGGGTATGACTACAAGGTTTGCACATCTAGAGACTGACATTTTAGCCCATTCCTCTTTACAAAACAACTCAAGCTCTGTCAAATTAGAAGGAGAGCGTTTGTGAACAGCAGTTTTCAGGTCTTTCCACAGATTTTCAATAGGACTTAGGTTAGGACTTTGACTGGGCCATTCTAACACATTAATATGTTTGTTTTAAACCATTCCATTGTAGATTTATCTTTGTGTTTAGGTCATTGTCCTGCTGGAAGGTGAATCTCTGCCCCAGCCTCAATTCTCTTGCTGACTCCAGCAGGTTTTCCTCCAAAATGTCTCTGTATTTGGCTCCATCCATCTTCCCATCTATTCTTACAATCTTCCCAGTCCCACTGAGGAAAAGCAGCCCCATAGCATGATGCTCCCCCACCATATTTGACACTGGGGATGGTGCACTCAGGACGATGAGCAGTGTTAGGTTTGCCCCAACGTTTTGCATTTGGGGCAAAAAGTTAAATTTTTGTCTCATCTGACCAAAGCACCTTCTTCCACATGGTAGCTGTGTCCTCCATATGACTTCTAGTAAACTTCAAACGGGATTTCTTATGGCCTCCTTTCAATAATGGCTTCTTCTTGCCACTCGTCCATGAAGGCCAGATTTGTGTAGAGTATGACTTATAGTTGTCCCATGTACAGATTCCCCAGCTCAGCGGCAGTACGTCGCAGCTCCTCCAGAGTTATCTTGGGGCACTTGGTTGCATTTCTGACCAGTGGTCTCCTTGTTCGGTCTGTTAGTTTAGGTGGACGCCCGTGTCTTGGTAAGTTCACAGTGGTGCTATACTCTTTCCATTTCTGAATGGTGGATTGAACAGTGCTCCGTGAGATCAAATCTTGGGAAATCTTTGTATAACTTAACGCTGCTTTAAACTTCTCCACAGCTTTATCCCTGACCTCTCTGGTGTGCTCCTTGGCCTTCATGATATTGTTTAGTGACCAGTACACTCAGACCATAGCTCTGAGGCCCTCACAGAACAGCTGGAATTATACTGAGAGTAGATTACGCACAGGTGGCCTCTATTTAATGGTTAGGACAAGGTGTGAACATTCTGCAGTCATTAGGAATGTTATAAAAGCAATTTAATGCACTCCGAAAATGCTGTATGAATACTTATGCACGCCCCACTTTTCACTTTTTTCTATTGTTTGAATAATAACAGAATCATGTATCATTTTGCTTTCACTTCACAGTTGTCTGTTACTTGTGTGTGAACTTTCAGTAAAAAATTCAAAATAAAATCTTTACGTTTAGGGTTGTAAACATGACAAAATGTGCAAAAGTTCAAGGTGTACATGTATTAGTACTTCCGCAAGGCTCTGTACACATACAAAACATACACAATAATATGCACTTAAAAGCAGCAGACCTGACTGACCACCAACAGAACGCGTACCCCGGTTTGCGAACCACTGCCAGAGCCCATAGTGAAAGTGCATAGCAATAGGGAAAGCTGATAAGCATCTGGCTCAGACTTGTCAAGCATCTCATCTAACATTAACGGCAGAGTAATTGGTTTGTAACCGTAACACTTTACAGGGACATCAATAATGAGCGGCCAGGTGAGGTTAGAGTTACAGGCCAGGGAAAAGGGGGCATTGTGCAGGGGCCCGGGCTGGAGTCATCAGCTAAACGGGGCCCCTAGTATATGTTGGACAAATATTTATGCGGGCTCGGGTTACAGGGACATAGGAATGGGGACAGACAAGAATAGACCGGGTGATGGAGGAGAAGGGTACACTTGTAGTAGGACACTTATCGCAGGATCTGCTAATAGGCTGCTCGCCGATCAAAGCTCAGGGAACACAATGATGACAAGGGGGACTAGTGCTTTTAAGTGTGGGTTTAGAGCAGGCAGGTCAACATCCATTATGTATTATTGTTGGAATTATGATTTTTTTTTAAAAGAGAAGTTAAGGTATGTATGGTTGGGATAATTTATAATGTGAAATACATACATATAGACAAAACAATAAAAGTAAAACAAAAAATGTATTATCAAATTTGTAAGTATTTACACACAACATTATTAGGTAAGACAGAAATGGGATGAACAAGAACCATCAAATAAGACTCGATCTTGCAACACCAAGGAGATCATTGCCCTGTTTTTTTATGTAGTTTTATGCACTGAGCCGCATAGCAATGGCTTGCAAAACCCCATTTAAAATTGTATTGTTTACATATAAGCACATATTTTATTTCAGATTGAATAACCTTATCAACAACAATATCAACATTTAAGGCGAGAGACTGCAGGTGAACGGGGAGGGGGGGGGGGGGGGGTGAGTTATCAATTTGAAACTTTTGTTGAACATTACTTATATAAATATGAGGAACAAAATGTATTGCAATTGTTCTGTCATTTTTGTTTTCATATAAAAAATAAGGCATTTTGTGTATGAAAATGGCCAGAATTGCCTATATTTTGGGCAACAAAATATAAATAATAGTACCCTACCCTAATGTATTGAGCCAGATTAAAATGTATGGTTTTATTTTATTGACATATTAGTAACAGAGTTTTTTTCAGAGGGGATTTTGGATATCTTGTTTAGTTTTTCAATTAACTAATCATAAGTGAAAAATCTGTCAAAATTCAAATTCCGCCATTTTTTTTTTTTGGGGGGGGGGGTTTCAAAGCCGAATAAATCAGGCTTGGAATTAGACATTAAAAGATCCCTCTGAAAAAATCTTAAAAATCTGGTTAAGCCCAAGACTGTAAAGTTTGGAGTCTGTATGAGGTACTATAAGGGCTCACCCGCTGGGGCCTTCTCTCATTCAGAGAAAACAAGCCCTGAAGTTTTGTAGCGAGTGCACATGCGCGGAACCTTCTTTGGCTCCAGGCGTCTCGTAGGAGGAAAAATACCATATTTGGATTATAGCATCATCACAGGGACCCTTCACAGGACACGTGGATGTAAAATGTGTCAATATTTGTGAATGAATACCCGTGGGAAAGACGGCTTTGCGAAGCAGCGTAGTTGCTACTCCTGGGTTATCTGTGGCGTCCAACTAGAGGCGGATGGGGCGTGGACGCACGTTTGGTCTGTACGCACCTTTACATTGTAATCTGCTTTCACTTTTTCTTTATTTGATCAGGGACAATGCACAAACAACATTAGTCTAAGAGAGAAGAGCTGTCAGGTGCCAGGTTATAGCAAAAATGCTAATTTCCACCCGCAGTCCCTGGACAGGTTGATGTTATACTTACAAAAGTTCATTAAATATATACAGTATAATACATAGAAGCTCACATCATAAACGCACTTTCTACTTCAAGACTCTATCACTCACTCACTCACTCACAGTTTACAGCGTTCATATCAGTCATTCAGTGCGTACAGGTTTGCTTTGATAGTAACCACTGTTTGGTCAGGCGTGTAAATGTACTATCGTTTGTGCATGAAATAATTTCGTTTGGAAGAGTGTTCCAAAGGCTCGCTGCTTTATAAGAGAATGATTGTTGACCATATGTGGTTTTGCGTCTTGGAACGCTGCATTCTCCTCTGACTGTCGACCGTGTGGTTCTAGAGATTCTCTCCGAATTGAGTGTGAAAAATGTTCTCCATTGGATGCAATTGCTTAGACATTTCTATTTTCTATTTCTGTTGAAATACAGGAAAGGGCTAAGTTTGAATAATGTCTAAACACTTCAGTCCCCTCTTCAAAAAGTGCTGTTCTAAAACCCTGCATGACGGCTGCAATACTTTTCTACCCACACTACAGACAAATGCCAGCTTGTTTATCACACTTGCTTCTCAGTGAAGGAAAAATATCCTTATTATTCCATCCCTGACGCATTAAAATCATACTCTTGCGGTTGTAGTTTACAGTACAAAACTCCTACAGACATCGTTTGTGTTTGCCAGAGATGGAAGCATAAGCTGCTCTTTGTTATTTGCTGGCAGCCGTATAACTAAGGAGAGTGACATTAAGACAAGAGTGAGTTGGCTCCAAAAAGGAAGCAAAGATAATAGTGTTACTCTGTGTGTGCTGTATATTCATTATTTACAATACAGAACGTTTGCAGTTGGCCAAGCTCTTTCAAAACTGGGTCATTTGAACATTTTGAGAAACTGTGAAATGTTGCGGTTCAAACATAATCTGATTATAATACATTTCTAGAAAAGCTGGAAACAGGAAAAACTCTCTCGCACACTGTCTACTGGAAACACCAGGGCTCCTTCAGTCAATGCAACGTTTCCAGTGGCCTTTGTCAGGCAAGATGTGTTTTTATGAATGAGAAGCCATCTTAAAAATAGTGTGGCTCACTCAGTTCAAGGTTGGGCATCGGGTGCATATGTCTAAATCTAAACTGTCAAAAATGTCTCCTCAAACAGATCCTTCTTGTGACAGATGCAAGATCAGTGAGGCTACATTGCTCCATATGTTAAATGAAGGTACTTGAGCCATCTTCTGTGCTCAGTAGAAGTCTTCGAATGTTTCGCCTCTCATCCAAAAGGCTTCGTCAGCGGACTAAAGTCCCGCTCAGCCCGCAGCTTAGATATGTTGCTCTTGTGCTAACCTCGAGGGATACTGGAGAGGCTGTTTTAGCTGTCAGAATCACTCCAGAGCCTCTTATAGCCCTGTTTGGAACTATACCTGATGGGTTTTTGTCTTTTGAATTTATAATGTGAAAAATCAATAAATATATTTAAACACGAAAAATAGTGTGGCTCGCTGCATCACAGGACGCTGTCCGAAATATTGAATTGAATGAACTGGTGTTGCAAGTAGACGGTGTGCAAGACATTTTTTTCCTGTCCTACGGCGTAGTGCCCCAATTTTGAAACACAATTGGTCCCAGGAGGGGATGACGAACTCTGCCCCTCCACTGCTCCAACGACACGTCCTCTCTCAGCTGCTACTCAGGGGACAGGCCAGTACAATACCACAGGTCAGTGATCAGCTGGTCAGGCAAGGGCTATTTGCTTCCACACACCACAGCAAATCACACACAAAAAGCCCAGTAGCCAATAAAACGGGCACTTAGCTGGAAGGAGGGGGGGTTGCCGTACTCCGCCCTCCACAGTTCCTACGATGCGTCCTGTCACTTGGCCGCTCCCCGTTGTCCCACGCGCTCGACCCATGAGAGTGTTCCCCTGGTCCCGGTCCCGCTCGAACCCCTCGTACTTCGTCCAAGCTGCCCCACAGATCCATCTCCGGTGCCGTGCGTGTCCGACGACTCGCTGCTCGGCATCTGGAGACTTGCTATCCCCGGTCACACACACCTCTGCCTCATTATCCCCCGATGTCGTGGGCTGGGTCACTGTCGCACACACGCACTTTGGTGACACCCAGACTCACACATACAGTCTCAAGTCACCTCGTGACACATGTGCCTCTCTCTTACACAACTGTTCCAAACAAGAGATGTGCAAAGTAAACCGTCTTTAAATCTGAAAGCTGCAGTATATTTATTATAAGCTGCTGTGAAAATGTTTGCTTCAGCTGCAATGTCTTTGTCAAGAAGAAGAAGAAGGGGCTCACATAAAAACGCTTGTAATTCCTACACCGTTCATCCGATTTGGATGAACGGTGTAGATCAAATACCCTCAAATGTAAATACCCTCAAATTAAAGCTGAAAGTCTGCAGTTTAACTACACATGTTTTATTCAAATCCATTGCAGTGGTTTATAGGGCCAAAAACATACATTAGTTGATGTCCCAATATTTATGGACATGACTGTACAGTATATAGCACCTTTCACAGACATGGTCACAAAGTGCTTTCCATGAGACAATTGTACATTCACTCCACACTCAGTGGTGGAAAGCTACCTTTGTAGCTTCAGTTTCCTCTGGGGAGACTGACAGAAGCGCTGTCGCGGCTGCACACATTTGTGCCAACGGTCACTCTGATCACCATCATTCATTCATTTATTCACGCACACACATCATTCCGGAGTACCCGGACTTAACCTACGCAGACACGGGAGAACATGCAAAGTCCACACAGAAAAGCCCCGTCCAGGTGGGAATTGAACCTGGTACCTTCTAGCTGTGAAGTACGAGCGCTAACCGCTGCGCTACCATGCCGCCAAGCTATAGGAGCTTGCCTAGAGCAAGTAAAACTGAATTGTTTACTGATCGGCTTCTGTGGACAAACAACATCCAACCAATACTTAGTGTACTTAGGTTGAAATTAACATCTAATATTAATTTCCGGAATTTGTCAAAATGTTACAGAAAGGGGAGTGCATTGGGGTATCGACCACGCCAAACACATCCAGGCAGGACGCTCAAAGCTCCAATTCAGCTCTGCTCATTAGTACAGGAACACACTGCGATTACTCACCGTACGCTAAAAGTGTGCTTTCAGTTCAATATAAATCACCCATCACAATCAGAAACCTAACACATAGCATCTTATATTTCCCCCCGAGAAATGGCTCTATGCACGTTAAGCTCACTTTCCCCACTAATTGGGAACGTGAGCTGGGATTAGACCGCCGTGAGACAGGTTAGTTTTACAACTGATGATGTGTTGTTGCAACAGTAATTCAACAACACACGGCAGCAATACCAGATAAGGTACTGGAGTAGGAAAGCTCTCTTATTACTGGTGATTCCATTATCAGAAAAGTCAAAACATGCCATAACGTAAAGGTAATCTGGGGCCAACGTTCTGGATGTACTGCAGCAGATACCAGCATTAGTGAGTAGACATCTGCATATCCAAATATACTTGATCATTGTAGTACTAATGACGTTCTGAAAAGACAATTGGAAAACTGAAGAAAGACTTTGACCTCTCTCGTCTATGAGCTTAAACAAACTCTGGAAAATCTGTGTTTATCTGTAAGATTTAACCGTCTCAGCTCTCTGAATGGCTCAAGTCTGTCTGACTTAATCTTAATAGACAGCATAAATCTTTGTTTTTTTGTTTCGAATCAATGAAGTCTGTAACAACTTCAACCATTAGATGGAAGGCGCAGTCAGTAAACTGCCTTGCTCAAGGACACATTGACAGTATGTAATATCATTTTGCAAGTATTTAAAAGCTCTCGGAGCAGAGAACTGGCTGTACCCACTGAAGTGTGCTCTGTTTATAATGGACACAAGAAAACAGAGCTTACATAATCTGAGGAAAAGAACATTACTTTGAACAAAAACAAGCAGTTGTACTGTGTTGTGGGCAAGTTATGGTCGGGGCTAATGCAAACAAATATATGTATGTATTTATGACTTCAATGCAAAGTATTGAAGAATGCTGAAAACGCCATATTTTCATAACCTTGAATATAAATTGACTCATTCAGGAAAATACTACTGAGGCCCAAACAGCTATTTTCTACACTGCGTTCCAAATGATTTGCAAATTGTATTTCAGTGTGTCATAAAGGTAAAAAAAAAAAAAAAGTTCAATTAAACTCATGGATGGTATTGTGTCTCAGGGCTCTTTGAATCACTGATATCAATCTCAGATGCTTGTGATGATTAGTTTGTCAGGTAAGTCCAGTTAAGGGAAAAACTATGTTCCACATTATTAAGCAGACCACCATTTTCAAGCAATAAGGGAAAGAAAAAGGATCTCTCTGCTGATGAAAAGAGTGGAATAGTTGAATGCCTGGACTAGGTATGAAAACAGCATAATCATCGTACTGTTAAGAGATTTGTGACTGATTCAGAGCGCACACGGGTTTGTGCAGATAAAGGCACAATGAGGACGGTTTCTGCCAGACAAATACATCAGATTAATAGAACAGCTGCTACAAAGCAGCAAACAGGTATTTGAAGCTGCTGGTGCCTCTGGAGTCTCCCGAACATCAAGGTGTAGGACCCTCCAGAGGCTTACAGTTGTGCATATACCGTCTATCCGGCCTCCCCTAAACTGTTCATTGAAGCTGACGAGCAGAAACGGCTGCAGTGGCCCAGAAATACATGAAGACTCATTTTCAAACAGTCTTGTTCACTGATGAGTGCCACGTAACCCTGGATGGTCAGATGGATGCAGTAGTGGATGGTTGGTGAATGGGATTATTCCAACAAGGCTGTGACGTCAGCAAGGAGGGGCGGAGTCATGTTTTGGCCTGGAATCATGGGGAGAGAGCTGGTCGGCCCCTTAGGATCCCTGAAGGTGTGAAAATAACCTCTGAAAAATATGTGGAGTTTCTGACTGACCACTTTCTTCCACGGTACAAAAAGAAGAGCCGTGCTTTCCCAACAAAATCATCTTCATGCATGACAACACACCATGTCCTGCTGTAAAGAATACCTCTGCATCATTGGCTTCTATGGGCATAAAAGGAGAGAAACTCATGATGTGGACCCATCCTCCTTGACCACAACCCTATTGAGAACCTTTGGAGCCTCAAGCAAAACATCTATGAGGGTGGGAGGCAGTTTTCATCCAAACAGCAGCTCTGGGAGGATATTCTGACATCCTGCAAAGAAATCAAATTAGAAACTCTCCAAAAACTCACAAGTTTAATGGATGCAAGAATTTTGAAGCTGCTTTAAAATAAGGGTCCTATGTTAAAATATAATGTGATCTGTTAAGATGTTTTTGATTTGAAATAGCTTTTGATTTCAGTAAATATGACCTCCTAATGCTGCAAATTCAACAAATGACCATTTTAGTTAAATATAAGCTTTAAAATGTATTGAAACATTGAGTTCCATAATAATTTGGAACAGTACATCTTGAGTTGTTTATTATATTTATTTTTGATTAAAAAAAATACTTTTATCACTGGGAATTTTCCCCCCAATCACATTCAAATGATCCTTTAACAGTTAAAGGCTTGAAAATTATGCTGACTGTCACTTGAGTTGATAATTTAGAAAATCTTAGTAAAATGTCATTTGCATAATAATTTGGAACGCAGTGTAGAGTCGGGTCTCCGCTGTTTTAAATTGTTTATACACAGACCAAAAGCGGCGTTTGGTTGAAATGAATCTACTTTTAATGTGGGGCTCATTCTGCTTTCTTATTAGATAATCATCCTGAGAACCAAAACAAATATAAAACTAAAAAATGCTTTATTATTATGTCAGTAAAGCCAATACTTGGTTTGAACATGTTGACCTCACATCTCGAATCATATATGTTACGTTTATGAGATATTTACATGGAAACTCTTACCTTTAAGAAGTTGCCACACATTTGTTTGCCGCCTTGCACATTGCCAGTGTTGCGTGGACCCTCACATGCACACAGCTCCTTTGGCCACAGTGACCCCGGGCCCTGCTCCTGTCTGGGCCCCTGTCTCCAGCCTGTCAGAGCCCATCAGCATCACACACTGCGGCGATCGATACCCAACCTCCTGATGTGCCCAGTTAAGACCGCAGTCTCTCAGCTCCGTGAGAAACTTTTAGGCTTAAGGACAGGGATTCTTTGGATTTTTCTTTTGAGGGTTTTAACGATTCTCAAAATAACACATTTTAAGTGTATTGCAATTTGAGGGATTTGGTTGATTTAATGGGACAGATACTAAAACACTTAGCCCACAGCAGTGCAGTCTGACGAATATATCATAAAGCTTGTAGGAAAAGCCCAATCGAAGCGCTTTCTGACATTGAGCTTTTATGTGACTGCTGAAACACTTCCACAAAACGCCTTGAATGATGAAATATCGTGCCACGTGATATGCCGTGTTTGATGCACGATGTTGATGTGACATGTGCCTTGTTGAGGTTGAAACCAAATACAAATTTCAACCTTGGGCGACAAACGTTTTTTGTATTTGTATGTCTCTGTATGCACTGGCATACAGTTTCATGCTCTGCTGCCCTGCTCCTATTGATTCTTCCGTTTCATCTGGATGAAAGTTAAGTAAAACATTGACCCATCAATAATATGAGAAGTTCCTAGGCTTTCTGCACCAAAAGAGGGTCATCCTAAGTCTGTTTACGCTTTCAATTTGTTGCAAAATTTCACCACATATGAATAAATGCGATAAATGACAGAAGAATTCCATGATTTCTCCTCGGAAACGGTGCACCGCCTCCTGGGTTTGTCCCTGTATCAGAGCGTGGTGTCCTGCACTGGTCAGCTCCACCTCCTTCTTCCTCTTCCTCCTGTGTAACTCCCTCAGCTCCACAACAGTCTTTCACCATCTTCTGGGAAGAGTTTAGCAGTTAATCTGTTTTATTCTCCACTGCTGGAATGGCCAAGTAGTTATGATTTTACAAGATTATAGACCAGACATTTGGGAAAATCTGCAAACAATTTCAAGTCAAAAACATCTGCTGTGCATATCGGCCAATAAATATCCCCCAAAAACCCGGCATCGGCCTTAGAAAAACCCGTATTGGTTGATCTCTAATCTAAATGGGATGTAACACATGTCTAAACCAGAAAAACACCAAACTTAAATAGATTAAATGATCACTTTTAATCAAAGTGAATCAGCTCTATGGTGTTCTACACTAGGCTACGCAACTCCAACTGGTATATTTTTTAGCCTCAAAGCTCAGTCCCAGCCCTAACTCCCTCTGTACTCCACCAAAGTCGTTTTCGAGACAGCTCACTTGCACAGAATGGACAGTCCCCTGGTGCAGATCAATCTGTTGAGCACTCCCTATTCTCTTTCTGTTAGGAAATCCTGGCTTCTTTTGCTCTGGGAGGCTGAGAGAGCGGGGTACATGGCTGGGTTTCTAAACAGGACTTTCTCATGCGTCTCTTAACTTGCAGGACAATGCTGCAGTGGTTGGAATCCTGCTCGCTGGATGTTTTCAGTGTTTGTTTGTTTTTTTTTGCTGCCTGACACGACTTTGCTTGCTTTTGGCATTTGCGATTTGTCACTCAAGAGCAGCTATATGAATGGTAGGGGTTGTGCAAAAGCTGAAAATGAATGAATAAACTATGTATGAGAAAGGCATCGACTTGAATTCTCGAGAGAAGCCAAATAAAGATTTTGATTTTGTCAGACTGCTCATTTTATTGTGAAAACGAGGTAGATTTTAAAATGTGGAATCAAAGTGCTCTGATGTGATACTGTATTAGATGTTTTCAGCTGAGATCCAGCAGCAAGAGAGTGTTCTCCAAGGCTCTGTCTGTTTTTGTTTTGACCAATGGCAGGTTATGGATGCTGCTAACTGCTGACAACTAACATGGACAATTTTATTTAACCAGGTAAGTCCCACTGACATTGTATGTGTGAGTGCAAATGAGGAAGAATGGGAATGGAATGGAAATTAACTCATTGCATCTGTGGATGTCTGCCTTCTCATGCCAACTTTATCTCAAGGTACATTAATGGTCATATACATTAGTGCTCAAAAGTTTACATACCCTGGCAGAACTTTTGATTTTCTTTTATCACTCATAGTTAGTGGTTGCGTGAAGCCATTTATGGTGAAACAACTGAGTTTGCTATTTTTAAATCATAATGAAAAAAGAAACTGCCAAAAGTTTACATACCCCAGTTGTTAATACTGTGTATTGCCCCCTTTAACATCAATGACAGCTTGGAGTCTGTCGTGGTAGTTGTAGTTCCTGGGCTGTTTTGCATGAACTGCTTGTTCCCCACAGTGGTTCAATGATATTGAGGTCAGGAGACTGAGATGGACTAACTTTATTTGTCTGGAGCCACTGGCATCAACGAACCACCTCCATATTTCACAGTAGGAATGGTGCACTTTTTGTTGTCAACAAGACCAACGATGGCCTACTGTGGGATGAAAAGTGCACCATACCTGTGAAATATGGAGGTGGTTGCTGATGCCACTGGCTTCAGACGAATAAAGTGAAGGTCCCGTTAGTGTCCATCTCAGTATCATTGAACCACTTGTGGGGAGAGCTCACACGTACAGTTCGTACTAAACAGCCCAGGAATTGACAGGAACTGGAGGCTTTTTGCCAAGAAGAATGGGGCGCTTTACCATCAGAAAAAACTTTATCTACAACTACCACGAAAGACTCCAAGCTGTCATTGATGTTAAAGGGGGAAATACACAGTATTAAAAACTGGGGTATGTAAACTTTTTTTAAGGGTCATTTAGTGCTTTCTTTTTCATGATTCAAAAATAGCAAACTCAGTGGTTGTGTGAAGCCATGTATGATGGTTATCTTTCACATTCTTTGAAAAATAGTCAAAAAAAATCTAAAATCCTGCCAGGGTATGTAAACTTTTGAGCACAACTGTATGTTATGTTGTTCTTCCCTTGACAAGTCTATATCTCGGTCAGACCTTGTTGCTGTCTGCAGTCAGAGCTATCAGCCTGGACATATGTATCAGAGCACTCCATCAGCGAATGACACATAGTCAGGGACAAACATGAACCATTGCCACGTGTGAAGGTTTTCGCTCCTCACCAAGTATGCTCTTACAACAGTTCATCACGTCAACACACAGCCAGTACAGATGACGACTTGACTGGTAGTTCTGGTGGTTCTGTAAGGGGTGATTCCTTTACCTAAATTGCTGTCATCATATTATTAGCCTTGTGTAGAGTTTCTACTGAGTGCAGTGATTCACTCTGTAACCGCGGCCTACGCGCACAGTGCCCTCCTCTGAGTCACGGTTGAATATTTCCATACCCTTGCCGCCCACATCCAGACCCCCGAGTTGACCCCTGGGTCGCAACCTCTTTACACTGACTCCGGGTAAATATTTCCTTCCTGATTCAACAGAACATGAAGCGCAGGGGGACAGTATTCCAAAAATACTGCTTGTGAGAAATGAATAGGAAGTCACTATTTAATGGCTGCAATTAACAAATGGCAAAGGCTGTAATTATTTTTAGCCATTCTCTGAAAACAACAGAGAATGCCTGTTGTTTTCAGAATGTCCTCTGAAATGCACACGCTTCTTAGATTGATTAATTTCATACTTCAGTCCTCTCTCAAGTGTTTAAAGCAGTACTAAGTAACGTGTTTACCTTAATAAATCCTTTTCGTAGTTCCTCTGGGGTAATACAAGTGTTAATGGGATGATTGGAGGGTCTTTCATCTCCCCATGGTCTCTGGCCAGAAAACCATGCTTGCAACTTGACTGCCACCGGGGCAGAGCAAGCAATACACACTAATAGAATCACGGAGAAGAAGCTAATAGGCTAACGGGCAAAGCTAACTGCGGGCTAGCGCCACTTTAAACAGTATTTACAGCCAAATTTGAGTGAAAAAAAATATTCCCATTGTATAACTGGATGTACAACACCCCTCTCTCCCTTCACCTTTTCTGTCAGCGTAGTATTTACTCTCCAAGACATTTAATAAGTTAAAAAAATCGTAACTTGCTAAGACACCTGCAGTTGCGCTTATGGCCTCTAGGGGCAAGAGTTACTTTGTACTGCTTTAAGCTTTCGAAATGGTTGAGAAGGTGCACCGTGAACTGAATCATGATTAATAGATAATTAGACGTTTTTTTTCCAACTGTACACTGTATAACAAAACAATGTTAATGCAACTACAGTAACACATGCATATTTTCTGAAGATTATTGCCAATAAAAAAAAAAATGCTTACTCCCATTAATATCTATAGATTTTCTTGTTTTCACATATTAGGGACTGCACATTAATAATCATGACAACAACAACAAATGTATGCAGAGTAAGTGAGACAGAATTAAGCTTCATTTAAGTTCATTTAAGTACAGTATACCTGCTGTTTCTGTGTGTTTAAATTATGTGTTTAAATGGAGATAATGTAATTATCTGAAGTTTCGAGAGCAGGACCATACCTCACTCACGCCCCTTCCGGCCGGCAGACTATTTAAGCCCACTAATTACTGACCTCGTCCTCCCGTTCCGGTCTTCCGGCCCCACCCTCCCTCCCTTTATTTATTCTCTTTCTTACAGGTACGGGGACGCGAGCCCCAGAGCTTACCTCATCAAATCCCCAGAACGGCATTTATTCTACTCGTTATACATTCAATAAAATCATTACTCGTTCTCCATCTGAGGCTGTGGTCCTTGTAAGTGAAATGATCATTATCATGCTCTGTAAAGTTTGTCCTTTATCTGTATTTGCATTACAGTGTCACCTTGATTGACTTTTGTGCTACATGTGGATACCAAATGAACGCTTCATTTGCAAACACGGATAAGTGCCATTGAAAAGACTCAACGTGTGCTTGAACATTTCTCTTTGCATAGCATTGTTTTTCATTACCAGGATTGTTTCAGTGCCTTAAAAACATAAAGTCACTTGTTCTTAAATTAAAATCACACAACTTTAGTCTCATAAGTGGCATCTGTCGCGTACAGTAATAAATATCCAAAACGATTTTGAAAAAAATTCAAAACAGAGATATCAGCTTTTGCAAATGAACTCTTCACATACAGTATGATATGAAGCTTCAGCGCATATTCAACCTGGAAGACCTACCTGCAGCCTTCATTATCCAATCATCCAATCACAGCCCCATCTTGAGCCGCACCTTTGAGTCAGCCAATCACCGCAGCTGCTCATCCTGCTTCAGCCATTCATTACCCAGGATCCCCTTCTTACACCAGGATTCCACATCTTCCGCCTGTTCGCTCAGCTCAGCTCCGCTCCCCCCGCATGTTACGTGAATGAAAGCAACAGAAGCTTAATCGGGTCGTGTGATTGTTTTGTGATAACAAACTCCGCAGATGGAATTATCGAGTTTTTTTGTGTGAAATAGTGTCATTTTCGTTCAAATAAAGTCAGCTCGGAGGGTATTTACTTAGAAAATATGGATATTGTTGCCGTTCTCTTTCCCATTTGGTACGTTCTGAACTGTGGAGCTTGATCCGGCCGGCGCTGACGGAGCGCTCACAGAGCTGAAAATGGAGTTGATCCATATTTTTATCATGGTGAGGCGGAGAGGCGACGTAGACCCCTCTGAGCGGAGTGGACGATGTGGAATGTTTCTGAACGTTCAAATAGCAACACATTTGCTGCGGAGGTCGGGGCGGAGTGGAACGGGGCGAACATGGAGAATGTGGAATCTGGGGTTAAGCTCCCCAGTCAATCACTCGGTCGTTTCCCAACCGTGCTGCGCCCCTCCTCCGCCCCTCCTCTACCTGGCCTCTGCTCCGGTGGAAGATTCTGGCTATCATCCATCATCGCCATTTATTCCATATCGTCAATGCAATCTTAGGCCGGGGTCTGAGCCCCGATCATGATCCATCTTCAATAAAACTTCCTAACACATTCTGTCTCTGTGAGTCTTTACAGGTTGAGTTGTTATTTCTGTACAAATAAAGTCAAGTCTAAATCGGGTCCATATGGATGTTTCTTCACAGCAGATTGTTCAGTAGAAACAAAAAAAACGGAAGTTGTAGCTAGCGCTAGCTGGCGTTGGCATTAGCACGCTGCTAACATGAAGCATCATGTTAGCATTCTCCGTTATTTATGTATTTATGGGCTGTTGAACCACTTTGCTCCGCTCCATGTCTTTTTTATCTTTATTTAGTAGAAAACTATATTCATAATTCAGCATTTTTTAAAGTAGTTTTTGAATGGAGAAAGTTTAGATTTTTCTCCAAATTGTTTTCCCCCTTAACTGTTTTCAAACATGACCATATATCAGCGATTCCACAGATGCCGTCTGTATCTATGGAATGTTACCTTCTTCTACTGTACGTCACTTCCTGTCAGCAGCTTAAAAATTCAAATAAAAATAACTTTTCTGCCCAACATTTCTTCATTAACATCGCTGCTTCACTGAAATAAAATTATAATTATGCAACTGATGAACTTGCAACTGATGTTATCCTTCTAAATAAGCCATATGTTTAAAAGCATTAAAACTTGTCATATGCACTTTAAGGGAGAAAACTAGCTGTTCTCACCTGCTATGCCTGGTCTGAGTTCTGGGTTCAGCTTTTGGGGTCAAAAATATACTAGACCCAAGCTAGATAACAAGACCCCCGACACCCACATTATACTGAAGTTGTTTACGGTGTCACTCAATTATGTAATGCAAACCTCACTGCAGAGGGTTTTCGGGCAACACAAAATCCTACTGTATTTTAAATCAGCACTTTGAGACAGAAGTTAGCCGAGTTGAGCTCAAACTCGAGCAAAAACTCCTCCGCTTTTCTATTGGTGATTACAATTTTCTGAAGTCACAAAATGAATCGGAAATCTCAAAACTGAGAAGTAGTGTTGCGGTTTCTTCCCTTAATCGAAAATAGTTGCTGGCTTTACGAGCCTCGGCAGGGGGGCCTGTACAACTTTTACCTGTCAATCATTTAAAAAGGCTCGTCCATCTTGTTTCAATTAAAAATATCTGGCCTCAAGGATGGAGAGACCGGCAACACGTGTGTGCAAGGTGAAGGTTTAGAAACAAGACAGCGGACCATTGAGGGAGTGTTCAGGAAATCAGGAAAGAACATCATTCACAGAGGAGCGCCTGGCGGGGGTTGCATTGGAAGTTTTTTTCCCCCTCTCACTGCGGACACACTCGTTTTGCGTAAGAAGATCTTTGAGACGCGGAAGAAAAGGATTCCAAATGTAATAAGTGGGAAAGTACTGGGGCGAACAGTAAGCCAATCCTGTAAATTATGCCAAATTTTTCATGTGTCTCCAGCAGGTTAGACTACTGTAACGGCCTGCTCACTGTTAGAGCTGCAGTACATCCAGAACGCTGCTGCTCGAGTCCTGACAAGAACCAGGAAATACGACCACATTAGTCCAGTGCTCCGGTCTCTGCACTGGCTTCTTGTCACTCAGAGAATAGAATTTAAAACAGCTCTGCTTGTGTACAAGTCTTTTCATGGTTTAGCACCAAAGTACATCTCTGACATGTTAGAGCCGTATGAACCATCTCGGGCCCTGAGAACTTCAGGGAGGGGTCTCCTGGTGGTTCCCAGAGTCAATAATAAACACGGTGAGGCTGCGTTCAGTTTCATGCAGCTAAAATCTGGAACAGTCTTCATGAGGATGTGAGACAGGCCTCAACTCTGACAATGTTCAAATCCAGGCTGAAAACAGCTCTTTTTACCCGTGCATATGAAAACTGAAAGTATTGTATCTGCACTCTTGCCTTTTACTGTCATTGATTAACTTTATGTTGATGTTTTATTGATTGATTTGATCTGTTTTCTTGTCATTTTCTGCAACTGTGAAGCACTTTGAATTGCCTTGTGTATGTATTGTGCTCTACAAATAAACTTGCCTTGCCAAATCATGTACCTCGGCTACTATTTGGGTTACGGGGTTAGAGGATTTATAACAAGGCACCGCGACCAATGTCATGTTTGCACTCAGTTGGGTAGTAATCAGTTAATTACTCAGTCGGTCTTATTCACTTTGTTTTATGTTTTGTTTGTCATTACTAAGTAAAACCCAAATCAGCCTTTGACACAACAGTTAGCTTGACTAGCATTTTTCTTTTTTTTACGCAATAATTTCCTATAATATTCTTACGTGAGACTACTTTTGACTTACCTGAGAGAATTAACTTTAAAGGAGCACTATTACTTACTTGAATACTGTCAAGGGCTGAACAAGTTTGCCAAAAATCAATATTGCGATAGTGATTTTTTATTTTCCCAATATAGCCATAAACTGAGACAATGTTACTGCTCATGAAATATTTATATCTGACCAATTACGCACTTAAAAATAGGTAAATTTGTTTAAAAAAAATAATAATTAGGCAATTAGCAATCACCTTTTTAGTCCTTCATAATAATATTTTTTTAATATGCTTCAAAATAGCTGACATGGTAATTTCGTTTACAATGATCTGAGATATCTTTTACAAATAATAATATCTTGCTTGTGAGATTAGTTCTCATCTCATCTCAGCCCAAAACATTCCCCAACAAAAGTCTCCTTAGAGGTCCTAAAAGGTCCAACTGAGCGCCGCAAATGACTCTTTACTCTCCCCAAGCAGCACGAGACTCACCTTCATCTCAGTGGAGGGTATAGACATGTGAATCCAGTCAGAGGTGAGTTTATTGACACGACAGTAGCTTCAGTGCAGGCGGAGCGTGTAGCAGTGCGACCCGGGACTTTGAATGTGGTGATTAGCTCAATGCTATCAGAGCAAGAAATAATCCTTAGTGGTGGCTGCATTATAAACGCTGATATTTTCACTGTATGCGCATGATCCACCCTGCAACTTAACTAGACTGAGAAATACATGTGATAAATCGTTCAGCCCTAATACTGTATGTTGGCTACTCTATAACACTGGCAATCATTTGAAACATAGCCAAACCAGATCAGGCACAGAGGGAAACATTACAGTATGTTGAGGTGTCATGATTACTGGCTGGACGGACTTTGGTGTGATGAGAGTACAATTTGTTAGGACATGTAACGGCTGAGGTGGCATAAGCTTAGGCTGTTGCCGTGGAGATGGGGCAGTGGACATGTACTGTAGCCTAATGGTGATGTGAACCGGCCGGCAGGCGCAAACCTCAAGGTGAGACACGGCAGGAGAGAGTATTGATTGTTCTTGCTGTGGTCCATTTTGTGACTTTTGGATAGTTTCTCCTTAACATCTTAGCTTTAATGTCAGTATGAAATAGACCAACTAAACCTTTTGCAAAGTTTATTTTATGATATTTTAGCTACTTGCTCTTCGGGATTTTGTCAGGAAATCAGTACAAAGTTCCCTCTTTCCTCTTTTTTTATTCACAAAACCATCATATCCATGGTACCGTTATAAAGCCCTCACCTTTCTACACATGCTACGTAATTAAGAATATTGCAATTTTATTTGTGTAAGATACCAACAGTGAAGGATTTTCAGTCACTAACGGATTACATTGCAAAAGACAAGTTTCTCATTACACTCTTGCAACCAAATCTCCACTTAAAGGAATATTTCGGGATTTTTGACATAGGACCTCATTTCCTAGTTATCCAGAGTGTTGTTGATGTCTGGAGATATTTTTTCTTAAATTCATGCAGTTCTTATATTTGAAGAGTCTAGTGGCGCTAGCCTAGAGCAAGGCTAAAGCATGTCTATGGTAAACGCTAGCCCGCATTAAAAAACAGTCTGACCCACTCCACAGTGCACCTGAGGTAAATCACATATAACACCAGACTAACCATATATATGTCTGTGTTAATAGAATATTTTTTTAATAAAACTGATTTGCATTTTGAGGGACTATTTTCTCGCAGATCACTCCGCCGCTGCCTTAGCTTACAGCCACGAAGCTGATGCCGCTCAAATATAAGTTATTTTAAACGCAAAATGGTTAAAATTAACCTATCGACACAGACATTTATATTGTTAGTCTGGCGTTATAAGTGATTTACCTCAGGTGCACTGTGGAGTGCGCCAGACTGTTTTTTTAATGCGGGATAGCGTTTACCATAGAAATGCTTTAGCCTTGCTCTAGCCTAGCGCAACTAGACTCTTCAAATATAAGAACTGCATGAATTTAAGAAAAAAATATCTCTCCAGACATCAACAACACTCTGGATAACTAGGAAATGAGGCCCTATGGCAAAAATCCCAAAGTATCCCTTTAAGTTGCACCTAGGGCCCCGTTTTTTGTTTTTTGTTTTTCCAGCCTTGCACTTGTTCAAATCCTCACACAAAATAAATAATGAATTTAAACCTGATCCAATCCGTTATGTATGTCTGGTTGTTGAGAAAATGTGGGCAATTTTATGGATAAAATGCACTTAGTTTATATACCAACATGGTACCACTTTAGAAAAACTCCTAGGTAGTTACTGTGGTACATCCCTGGTACTTACAGAAGTAATTACCGTGGTATGCCCTGGTAACTCCAGTGCCATGCCATTAGTCCGACAACCCATCTCATTATTCTGAAAATATAACCCTAACCCTACTCAATGGGGGATTCTCGGAATAATGAGACGTCGGACTAATGGGTAGTATCTAAACGTACCACTTTAAGTACTTGTTAATTATCTCTGTAAGTACAAGGGATGTACGACAGTAACTACCTAGGAGTTACCGAGAAAGAAAATTTGCCATATGTTTGTTCCCCTCATATTTATTTCAGTTATCCAAAACAAAAGTCTCAAATTGATATATCAATACTGTATATATACTTTTTCGCTATTCACCTGCAGTGTGTCGCCTTAAAAATGCAAAAATCCGTGCCGTAAAACTTGAGCGCACTGAATTGTTAATCAAAAGGGAATACCGCCTCTGCTGCGATGCCCCAAAACATACGGCTAACGTCCCGCAACAGCTAATAAGCTAGCAGCAGTGTGTGCGACCTATGCCCCCTGAGTGTCCGACGCTCGTGCACGTGCAAAAACCCAGACGTGCGCGTGTGAAGCCCAGATGGTCAGATGTAATAAACATGGCGGGTCCTGGCTCACATAAAGGCCAGGCGCTGGTGTTTGATTTCATAAGGGCCGGGGGGCATGAGTGTGAGCAGCCAGACTTTACACACAGAGAAAGAAAGAAGGGGAGGGGAGAAAGATTTGGAGTGTTCTTTGAGAAAGTGCCTTTTTCAATAAGTTACAGACATTTAATTAGACTACTGTGAATTAGTGATTGGGTGTGTCCATATTAACGGCACTCGTTCCAATTCCTTTTGAGTGCACATACAAGTATTTGTCAGAACCGTTGAGATACATTCTTCAAAATAGGCCGCCTTTTGCGTCGATTGCTACTCTGCACACTTTTGACGTTTCTCAATAAGCTTCACCATGTAGTCACCGGAAATGGTTTTCACTTCACGGGACTGGTGAAGATCATTTCAGGGGACTACCTTATGAATCTCATTGTGATAATGCCAAGAATAAAAGGTGACAATTTTGAAGAATTTAGAATATAACACATAATTTGACTTATTTCACCCTTTTTTGTGTCCTACATAATTCCATGAGTTCATTCATAGTTTAATGCCTTCAATGAGAATCGTACAATTATACCTGTTTTTGTGTGTGTGTGTGTCCTCCTTTAGTATATTGTAAACTTGTGTGAAAAAACACTGTACTGTACTAATTATAAAGCATGTGTATTCATTTCATGAACTTGCATTCTGGCATTTTTGTGACCCTGAAAAGTGGCCCTGCGAGTTGTGAAACGTGGAGTATAAACTCGACCCCCTGAAGAATTGGGACGCTGAAAATATGTTATGAAAGTTAGGAATGTGTTTGGACCACAACGTTTTAATTTTGTGGCTCTTCTTGCATTGTTTGTAATAATAATAAAACAGGTGCAGGGCCTTTAATAGAAAATAAAGAAAAGCAAATACATAAAAAAGTTTGCAAACTTTTGACCAGTACTGTGTATATCATAATCTGAATTGCTAACAGTTAGACACATAGAAATGAATACAGAAACAGAATTTGATCCTGTAACATATACAGACTGTTAGCAAGCCGGCTACTCCAAGAAACCTCTCAGAAGCAGAAGCATTATAGCCAACAAAATCGAATAATTATGAGAGATCAAGGTGATCTTGGCTGGTGGCAACACTTCGACCACATTATTACTAAGTATACACTGTGTTGAGATTTTACTTTAGATATATAACTGTGTGAAGTGGCATCTTAGCTAAAGTCCTAACAGATTGTTTTTTATTCTATTCGGATACACTTTGACCACTAAACATTTCCCGATCCACGCACACCTTCTCCAGCTGTTTTGGGGGACCCCGAGGCGACACCAGGCCAGCTCGGAGACATAGTCCCACCAGCGTGTCCTGGGTCATCTACGAGGCCTCCTCCCAATAGGACATGCCTGGAGCACCTCCCGAGGGAGGCGACAAGGAGGCATCCGGAACAGATGCCCTAGCCACCTCAGCTGGCTTCTTTCGACGTGAAGGAGCTGCGACTCTACCCCGAGCTCCTCCCGGGTAACTGAGCTCCTCACCCGATCTCGGAGGGTGCGCCCAGCCACCCTGCGAAGGAAACTCATTTCGGTCGCTTGTATTCGCGATCTTGTCCTTTCGGTCATTACCCAGATCTCATGACCATAGGTGAGGGTGGGAACGTGGATCGATCGGTAAATCGAGAGCTTTGCCTCAGACTCAGCTCCCTCTTCACCACAACAGTCCGATACAGCGACCACATCACTGGTGACGCTGCACCGATCCGTCTATCGATCTCACGCTCCATCCGTCCCTCACTCGTGAACAAGACCCCGAGATACTTGAATTCTTCCAACTGAGGAGTTTGAGGTTGTGCTCATGTTAAAAAATATATATTTCAGTTGGAGGGCAGGTGTCAATACAACTCTATGGAAGAGAAACCGTTTTTGAAAGAACTTTCCAAAAAGAAAATGTCCAAATGTTTTTCATGATGATTATTTGAATGTAATTCCTGAAATTCCTTTTTACTGGCCAACATCATGCACATGTTTTGGAATATTGTCTTCACTTTTGGACGCCTTTATGAGGAAATAATTAGACCCAAGTTTATAAGTGCTGGAAGAGATGATTTTGAACTTTGACAGTGACAGTTTTTTGTTTCATGTGTATTGGCCCATGAATTACAGAGAAATTGGCAATAATCTAAGATTAGAAATCTGCATTTTGACAGTTACCATAGTTATCACAATGGAATTTTGAGCTGCTCCACCTCAATTTTAAACGGTAGCCTCTAGAATGCTTTGATGTCACGTGAACGCAACCTATTGCTTAAAAGTCATGAAATCAATATGACATACTTTGCATGTGGAGGGAGTCTTGATAGAGCTGTGGGTCCCAAAGTGGGGTTCGGGTCCACCTGGCAGGCTTTGGAGGCAAAAGGTTCTTGCAATGTAAAGACGCCTATTAGCAACTTCTTGTCACTTTCATCTTATTTTCTCTAGCTGTGCCCTGTGCGCTCGGAACTGATTGTGATAGACGGATGGATGTCTTCGCTATTGCCTTCCGTTTTATTAGAACAACATGGAGAGGTTACCGACTGACTGTAACAAACTGCACTATTGAAATGTGAAACAGGCCACCACATCTGTTTTCACTTAAAACAATCAGGGCCAGCACTGCAGGCTGAGGGCTGTTATTAAAGGCTTTCAGGGGCCTGGGTGGGGATGGGCTCAGCCTATAGTAATCCATAATGAGACACACACATACCTTTATCACTGAGTTGTGCCAGGAGATGCTCAGAAGGGTCGAGAGATTCACTGTAATACCGCATACCCTGAGTCGGAACGGTTCAATACCATCATTGTACCATGAAGTCGCAATGTATTATTGAGTGATCTGTAGGTTACCGGATCTACAGTAGTTTGTTTACCTGCGGCCGGCATTACTACACGTGGAATTCACAAAGGAGCTTTCTACAAATCAGATATGGCAACATTTGGAGGTTTTTAATGCAGGCTACTAGTTACTATAGACATGCGCTAGCCTAGCACTAGCCTAGCACCACTAAACTCTTCAAATATAAGGACTGCATGAATTAAATAAATAAAAATAAAGAATCAACAACACTCTGGATAACTACGAAATGAGGCCCTATGTCAACAATCCTGAAATATCCCTTTAAGTACAGTGCCTTGCGAAAGTACACATACACCTTGAACTTTTGCACATTTTGTCATGTTTACAACCCTAAAAGGTAAAGATTATATTTTGAATTTTTTACTGAAAGTTCACACACAAGTAACAGACAACTGTGAAGTGAAAGCAAAATGATACATGATTCTGTTATTTTTCAAAAAATAGAAAAGTGAAAAGTGGGGCGTACATAAGTATTCATACAGCATTTTCGGAGCGCATTAAATTGCCTTTATAACATTCCTAATGACTGCAGAATGTTCACACCTTGCCATAACTATTAAATAGAGGCCACCTGTACGTAATCTACTCTCAGTATAATTCCAGCTGTTCTGTGAGGGCCTCATATGGTCAGAGTGTATTGGTCACTAAACAACATCATGAAGGCCAAGGAGCACACCAGAGAGGTCAGGGATAAAGCTGTGGAGAAGTTTAAAGCAGCGTTAAGTTATACAAAGATTTCCCAAGATTTGAACATCTCACAGAGCACTGTTCAATCCATCACTCGGAAATGGAAAGAGTATAGCACCACTGCGAACTTACCAAGACACGGCCGTCCACCTAAACTAACAGACCGTACAAGGAGAGCACTGGTAAGAAATGCCACCAAGTGCCCCAAGATAATTCTGGAGGAGCTGCTGAGCTGGGGGAATCTGTACATGGAACAACTAGAGTCGTACTCTACACAAATCTGGCCTTCATGGACGAGTGGCAAGAAGAAAGCCATTATTGAAAGGAGGCCATAAGAAATCCCGTTTGAAGTTTGCTAGAAGTCATATGGAGGACACGGCTACCATGTGGAAGAAGGTGCTTTGGTCAGATGAGACAAAAATTGAACTTTTTGGCCCAAATGCAAAACGTTATGTATGGCATAAACCTAACACTGCCCATCGTCCTGAGTGCACCATCCCCAGTGTCAAATATGGTGGGGGAGCATCATGCTATGGGGCTGCTTTTCCTCAGTGGGGACTGGGAAGATTGTAAGAATAGTTGGGAAGATGGATGGAGCCAAATACAGAGACATTTTGGAGGAAAACCTGCTGGAGTCAGCAAGAGAATTGAGGCTGGGGCGGAGATTCACTTTCAGCAGGACAATGACCCTAAACACAAAGCTAAATCTACAATGGAATGGTTTAAAAACAAACATATTAATGTGTTAGAATGGCCCAGTCAAAGTCCTGACCTAAATCCTATTGAAAATCTGTGGAAAGACCTGAAAACTGCTGTTCACAAACGCTCTCCTTCTAATTTGACAGAGCTTGAGTTGTTTTGTAAAGAGGAATGGGCTAAAATGTCAGTCTCTAGATGTGCAAATCTTGTAGAGTCATACCCCAGAAGATTTGCTGCTGTTATTGCAGCAAAAGGGGTTCCACAAAGTGTTAAGTCATGCTGTATGAATACTTATGCACGCCCCACTTTTCACTTTTCTAATTTTTGAAAAATAACAGAATCATGTATCATTTTGCTTTCACTTCACAGTTGTCTGTTACTTGTGTGTGAACTTTCAGTAAAACATTCAAAATAAAATCTTTACTTTTATGGTTGTAAACATGACAAAATGTGCAAAGGTTCAAGGTGTATTAGTACTTTCGCGAGGCACTGTATTTAGCACAGAAGCCACTTTTATACTCATATTATTAACTTACAGTTTATAAATTATAGCTATAAAAAGTACATTCAACAAACAACAGAATTCTGAAAGCTGGGATGGTTTGAATATGTATTGTTATGAACAGAGACTTGCATGGATATACACTGTAAATGACCTCAGTAATAAGCATTACTATGGTCTAATGATCAACTGTGTGAAGACTTATCAGAGAGTTAGTAGGCAATGCAGTCCATAATCTCACATCTCACGCTCTGAGGGGGCTTGGAGTGATAAAGGTAAATGCTCTTGGAAAGCTTCAAATCCAAACTACTCCGAGCACTTTCTCTTTTGGGTATGCCTTGTTCCTCCAAGTGCCAAGAGCAGCCTTTTGAATAATTTGGGGAAGAGAGGGAGCCCTGTGGAAGTTGAATTATTCAGGGGCGGCATGATGAAGTCTGTTGCCAGCTGGGTGTTCCATTAGACCAGTCACTCCTCGACAGCTCTATTGCCTCACAGCCCGAGCGGGGACCATGGATAGGAGCTGTTTGTGTGAAAGGAGGGAAAGAGAGAGAAGGAGAGGATCATCCAGTCCCCACGCTGCCCGCTTCAATTATATCAGCCAGGAGCATAGGGTGAAAAAAAAGACACACCAAAAAGATGTGGATTCCAAGGTTCAGTAAGTAGTATAAATATATATTGGATTCAAAACAGAAATGTATACATTCTAAGGTATTTTGAAATATTGTCAAATGGATTGGTTTGGTTGAGTTGAAGACTGTCTTACTTCTATTTTCAGAGGCTTCTTCTTCTTCTATTTGATCATCTCTACGATGGATAATTTCTGGTATGGACATTTACTTTGACAGAACTAGAGTCTTGGCCTCTGACTTTGTTCATTTTTTTTAACGTTGACACAATATTATAAAACAGTACAATGAAAATGGCCTCCCAAAAGAAAGACTCATACAAGTATAGAATATTATACATGTTTCAGCTAAATAGAACAGTTAATAAACTACCCACCGCAACAGTTCCACGACGAGGAAATCGTCCATACAGCTACACCCCACACATGATGCCTATTCAGCTGTTGCAACATGACCTGGCAGGACCTAGCCACTGGACATTTGAAGGGTAAAACGGGGGAAAGAGGGTCCTGGGAGCTTTTGACGAAGCCGAGTCTTGACATGTTGCCTCTTCTGCTGTATGACCTGAATGTTCTGTTACTGCATGCACAAGTGGATGACCTTTCAGCTGTCCAGATGACTGCCGATAATTATGTCAAGCTGCTCTTAAGATCAAAACACTCCAATGATTCTTAAGATCAAATCTCATCTCACCAAGCTCATCAGGTTTTTTTTTTTCTTTTTTGTATTCTTTGGCTCGTAGGTTTAGTGGGCAGGGCAGTTCAGAGAGAGACAGTCAGCAACTTGTCGAACCTGGAATGATGATGTTATATTCATGAGGATTTGTTCCAATGGCATTGCAGTAGTAGTTGTTGCTTAGCTGTTCATGTTACTGGAAAGTATATTCCAATGTATTCTTTTTGAGGACCATCTGATGACGACGACGACCATCTGGGCCGCTCAGTTGCCTTTACATTTGTTTTCACATCTGTTTGTCCGGACGTGTGCTCATAAACGTGGATCAGCAGTGCTTATAACTTATTTAAAGCCGATAAAAATAAGTGGTTAGTGATTGTTCACCACTGTTTGCATTTTTAGCTCCTGAATAGCACTCACTTAAAGGGACTATACATAAGTTTAACCACAAATAAATATATACAAATTTAAAATTTCTTTCTCATACATGCTCCAGCAATGCCCTGGTGAGTAGAATGAGCCCTGGCCTTTCACCTCGATTGCCTCTATATGCCTGTAAAGTCACTTAAATAGTTTATGCTCGGGTTGAACAAGCAAACAGCGTAATGCGCGTTCACGCTCAGCTGTAGCGTTAGCTGTATCTCCTCTATACTGACGCTGCAGCGCGAGTGGTAACTTCAGAAGGATGGATTTAGCGGATAATAAGAGGAGACCGGCTTCAAGCACCATCAAAACTCCAGCCCAGACCCCAAATAACGAAAAGAAACGAAAAGTTTATTCGAGTGTGACAAAAAAGGCGAAAGTCGTGTCTGATCGGCGTAGGCAAAGAACCAGAGTAAACATCGGAAAATGTTGAGAGAATCTCTCAAAAGACCCGCAGCTTATTTTTGCTTGAAAGGTATGAAATTATGACTAAATACGTGGGAGAAAAGTGTTGATGCTTCAAAACAACGGTGTCCGACTGTCCGCGCATGTTGTACAAACTTCACTGAAACAAGCCATAAAATAATCATATTTGGAAGTTACCAAAATAGTTGATCTAATAGTTTTATACTTACAGAGAAGTTGTGTAGTATTAGTAGCAGACTAGTCGTGTCAGTAATAACAGTAATTGTGCTGTACCTACAAAACATTTGAGTAGTAACAGTGGTAATGGTGCTGTATTTACAATGGCAAAAGTAATGTTGCTAATGTTAGCTTTTCTTGGCCGCAAAATAAGCGCGACTGTTCACGGATTTATAAGTAGTGAAACGACTACAAAAAGTGAACATGTGCCGTTTACAATATAGTTTACGAGTTAGCTACACTAACTTTGGGCCCAGGGAATTGAGGAGACGATTTTGGCTTTTCCTAGTAGCATTTCTACCGGTGGAATTATTTTATTATTTCAATTAGGCCTACGCTTATTCATACAAAGTATACGAGTTTTTTTTTCCTCCTTCAAACGTCAATTATTCGTTTATATGTATTACTTCTTCACTCGATTCACTTTGCTGCATTTGCTCAAGTATTTTATCTCGGAAAACATTCACTCAAATTGATTTGGTCTAAATATCTTACAAAACAGTAACGTTTCTTACCTCTGTTGAAATCATGCCTTTATATCTGTAAATTGACCAGGACGGGACTGTTATTTCTGGTGCTCGTAAAGCCTGAGCGCCTCATGCACGAGCTTATCATCGAGGCTGCAGTTACGCGTTTGGCCTGAGGGGGCAATTGCGAGTACAAAACTGCTAAACTCCACACAGCCCCTTTAATAATTACTGACTGTTACACTAAGACTGATTTCTGGTTTAGTCATTGTTCAATCCTGGTCCAGTCTTAAGCCTTATTCACACGGGATTAGTTTTACCTATGGACCACATGCGATTTGTAATAATCATGGAGAATGTCTGTGATGTTAATCCCGTGCGAATGCGCCATGTCAGTGATTTGCCAAGTAAAAATTCCCCCGCAAATTACTTACTATATTTTACTGAACTCCGAGGTCCTGTGATAATACTAATCTAATGCGAATAGGCATGTCTGTGATTTGGATAGAAATAGGCAGGATCCAACACGTGATTGGGCTTTGTTTGTTTCCTGTGCCCATTTTTATTTACTTTTGATGACGAATGGAGGCTGCATTAGAGAGTTTAAACCAGTTAGATAATAATTTTACTCCATCATTTTGACAAACAGCGTCATAAGAAAAACTCTGCCCTGAGCTGTTTGTATCTGTCATTAATTCACCTCTCATTACATTCGTTTTTGTTGAGATTTATGCCAGTTATTTGAATTAGGAATAATCAGAGATTGCAGAATAAATTGAGCTAAACTAAACATAATTTCAGAACACAATCATAGAACAACAATATTGCACCTCATGCATTTTAAAACTTGTGCGTAAAAGTCTCAAAGGAGGACGAGTTATTCAGAGCATCTGCTCCTCAATATTAAGCCTCAGATTTAAATATTAGAAATAATAGAACTTATTATTTGCAATTCCTCTTTTCAACGTAATGTGTAAGAAACACAGAGGGCGAACAGGGCGATATTCAGCGGTCCTGTCGTGCGTTTTTGATGCTCCCGAGTCCCACTCCTCCTCTCCCTCCGCTCTCTGTGCTTCGTGTATTTTATCCAAAGTCCATGCGCTCTCAGCTACGACGTTAGCTGCATCATGTTGGCCTTTTAGCGCAGTAACAGGCTGTTTTAAAGGCGAAATGCAAAGAGAAACCACGAGGTATTCTGCACGTAGATGCACTTTAGAGAGAGCCAGGCTGCGCTCCGTTTATGTCACTCCAACAACACATTTACAACCAACAACGGTTAAACACCTTCTACGGACAATTGTTCAAGGTAAAAGACTAAAACAGGCTTCACAAATTCATTGAGGTGAAAGTTAACAAACAAACTCAGAAAGGAGCGCTTTGACGTCATATCCACGAGATGCCAGTAAATTTCGGGGGTAATTTTTTATTATATGGGGTCCCTAGATAATGCTTATCCCGTGCGAATAGGGCTTTAGTTTAGACCCGGATTTGTCCAAGGCTTGTTTCACTTTTGGTTAAGATCTTGTTTGTTCCGATCCTGGGTCAGTCCTGGAACATGCGCATGCTTCCTGCTTTTGCCTGTTTTGGTCTCACATTACCAGTACAGTATGATTTTTGTAATAATTTGTGTAACTGGAAGAAATAAACGGAACTGAAGTGATTAGACTTGGTTCAGACCTGCTCACTGCTCTTTCCAACAATCATAGACGTTTTGGTCAGTAGATGCCCGCCTCTGCAGTGATGGATTTGGAAGAAAATGATAGGAAAACAGTGCCGCATATTTAGACAATTACACTTGACTGGGAGCCATACTGCTGAAAAGAGGGCTTTACGTGGTCTGAGTAACGGTTTACCTATGGCATAATGTATTCAACCTGAAAAGACTCACGGAAACAAAGCGACATTAGAAGAGTTTTATTGGACATGAATCATATAGGCACGCAGACCCCGGCGGAAGACAGCGAATCAACAGAATGAAACACATGGGCGTGATGAATGAATGTAGGAGAGTCTGGACACTGGTGGTGGTAGATGATGTCTGAGGCGGCCAGTGGACAATGAGCCTTGACGCGTAGAGATGAGGTCAGGTGGAGGAGGGGCGGAGGAGGGGCACAGCACGCTTGGAACGGCCGAAGCAGTGAACACGGGAGGGACTTAAGAGGATTACCCTGAGCGATAATTGGCTGAAGCAAGAACGTGGGGCCGCAGTGATTGAGATGAAGCGATGATTGGAGTGATGCAGGTAGGGCAGGTGGAATTTGCGCTTAAGCTTCATTACAGGAAGCACTAATTGGAGCACTTCAGCAGTAAAGGAAATGACCGAAGTGAAACATATTTCTCAAAATTAAACACTACTCCACATATGTTTTTGATGAGAGAATGTTATAACATGGTCTCAAAAAAGCCAATTTAGATATGTGTCCTTAAAGTCTCACAGTAAGGAATGCTACTTTTCACGGTGTTATAGGAAATGAGTTGAAACTTTCTATTCATGTGTGTCATGCAATGTACCTCCCTATGTTCCTTCTTTGCATTTGATATAAGCTTCAGGAATGTCATATTGTCGCCAAGCATCCATTTTCTGTACACGGTCACTTGAGCAGGTAATCTGGATATCATTCAGGTTAACCTTGTGTGCATTTTCAAGGCCTGTCTGCCACTCCGAAGAAGCCTCCTGTCGGTCGTTTGCCTTCGGTGACGGAGTGGCCTGCTTTACCTCGTGATGCCAGTGTGGCTCATTCATAACGTCATCACCTTCACTTGGTCGTGTCATACGTCTTGGCGCAGATCGATGCGTTCCAACCAAGGACAGTAGGATATTCTAATGCTGGTGTGTGTGTGTGTGTGTGTTTATATTTGACCGCAAGAATACACAAGAAGCCTCTGAAGATAGAAATAAAACATCCTGAACTCAATAAATCTAGTGCAGTCGACTACAGTTCAATCTCTACAAACATTTGTTTTTACCCGGCTCTGATGTCACTTTCATTCAGGTTATCAAATGCCAGAACCATCTTTCAAAAAAAAAAAAAGGGACAAACAAGGAGAAGATGGTAAAAGACTGTTGTGAAGCGGAGGGAGTTGCACAGGAGGAAGAGGAAGGAGGAGGTGGAGGAGTTGACGAGTGTGGGACACCACGCTCTGAAACAAATGCTGGTCAGGTTGGCCCACTATGACGGCGGGTAGAGGCTCAGGACTAACCCAACACCTGAACGCAATTTTGTTGTACAGTTGTACAATGACAAATAAAGCTCTTACTTACTTACTATCTTGATAGTTCACATTGTGTGATTTGCAATGTCTAACCCCACTTTCTCGATTGAAAAGTCCATGTCACTTTGCCTCCATTCCAAAATGTTCTGTTTACAAACTTAACTTAGTTAAAAGACCTATAGCCGGCATTTTTTTCTATTTGTAAGGAAACATTTTTGTCCTCAAAACGTAATCAGCCTGACGTGTAAAGTTTGCATCATATTATGATGTGTTGATGTTATGAAGCCTAGGCGTTAATTCAGCCTGGTAGACAAACTTCACCATCACCGACCTCCAGCCAATGATCGCTTCCGAGAGAGCCACACCTCCACCTCAGCCATCAGCATAAGAGCCGCACCTCCGTAGCAGCCAATCATCGCCATCGGTCCCGCTTTTAAGCCCCAGCAATCATGATCCGTTTGCTTCCCAGCTGTGCTGTGACCCGCCTCCACCCCATCTCCCATACCACCACCAGTGTCCAGGCTCCGGGGGAAGACATCCCTAAGGCCTCTTTCAGACCGCACGCGGATTCGTGAACAAATTCGTCTTCGAGTCCCTCTCCGCGTGCATTCGCAAGGCTCACTTCAAGTGGCGTCCTGTTGTGCAGATGAGAAAGCGCTTGTGTGTACAGACCGGCGCCGAGGCGGTGCGCAGGGAATCGGCGCGGGCCGCTGCCGCCTCCGCTCCTGAAACCAAAAATGGAACTCGAGCGCATTTTTTCCGCGTGTGGCTGCGCAGCGAAGCGGCTTTCAGCACCAAATGTGCAAAAATCACTTTTATAAAGCAATTTCACATCTATCCAATCTTGTACTTGGAATACATAAGGAAATATAACTGTAGGCGTATTAATAACATCATTTTCCAGGTGCTACTACATTTAGATTTTTTTTTTTCATATGCATAAAACACATTTTGCACTTTAAGGAGACATATCAGTTGTATTCCTATCTTATAATTAATGGTGCTGCTTTAGAATGAACCACGAGGAGTTGTTTTGAGTCCAATACTACTCTAGGCGCTTCGCCCCCGCTCCGGGGCAGTCTGAATACATGCGCTTGCCGCGAGGTAGTTCGGCAGGAAAGGGCGCTCGGCTCTGCGGTCGGCGGTCGGCGTGAAAGAGGCCTAACACCAAGCTGTTCATCTACACTGACTATACATCGATGTCTACCGCCGGGGTCTGATCGCCAAAACTAATATACATGTCAATAAATCTCCCTGCTTTGTCTGTGTGAGTCTAGCCAGGTTGAATTGTATGGTCAACCCAAATAGTCAATATACTGTATGTAACAAAAAGGGGTTTACCTTTTTTGTCACATATTGACTCCGAAGGACTGTAACAATACCTAATCCGTCACATTTTGATTAAAAAGGTTAAAGATCCTGCCAGCTGGTGGCGCTGGTGGCGCTGGCGGGGATATAAGTGCAATGCATTCACTCATTCGTTCTCTGATGTCACTCACTTCCTGGTCCAGCCGGTGTGTCAGTATACGTTCCTCGCTCCTCCAAAGGACAGGTAACGTTTGCTCTAGGTTTTATTGCATTTAATGTAACTATTCACTGACCCCAACTGGAGGTTTTGTCATTTAGCTCTGCGTTGTGGTAACGGTTCCACCATGTAGACCCAGATTCTCCTTGTGCAGGGATGGTGTGCGTCTCATTGTCATGGCCCCACACCCACGTGTTATGCCCTTTTTAAAATGACATCACCGCTCGTCTGGTCACACTGTGTTCTCCCAAAATTTACAAAATCTTTTGGACAGTCTAGTTTCTCTTTTAATGGATCCAGACTGTGGAACTCTCTGCCCACTGATTTAAAACTGCAGACTGACATGAACAGTTTTTATAGAGGTCTGAAACAATGGCTGAAGTCAAGTCAAAACTGCTCACATGGTAACACTGTATGAAATGTATACTGATGATGTGTAATTGTGTATCGTTTACCTTTTTAAATATTGTAATGTGTACTGTATTGTATTGTGTTTTGTATCTGGTTTGTCCAATGCAGTTGTTATGTCCATATCAAATAAACTAATAATAATAACTAACGCTCGCAATGTGGTGGTAAAATTAAGTCAATTTACATATATATTTGTCATAAAAATGCAGGAGAATAAGGAGTTAAATGCTGTCACACTAGTACTAGCTACTGTCTGTCTGCAAATGAAAGCTGCACTTTGCCACTGGTAAAAAGTAATCTGAGGAGAATTACATTTGACTGTTTTGTACTTTCCCTCAGCAATGTCACAGAATTTAGGGCTGGTTTGTGGCTGCAAACAATATCACATGTTGAAGTTTTATCAAACCCCCTGAGCAGATTTTTATTGATTACTTTCTTTTGATCATGCGTTTTCAAGTCATACATCACTTTAATAAATATATAAAAAAGTAAAATACAAAATTTCAATAGGGCACATTTGAAAGGGAGTAGGACGAAGTACTTATTTGATCCTGCCCCCATGTTCATACCTTATCATAAACTTAGCCCTCTGTTGCACAATCACTGCAGTTACATCAAGGAGGGGAAAACCGAATCTCCCACCTAGTCTGACTAGAACAGGATAGTCTAAACCCATATAAACCCGAGAAGTTCGATTGGGAGATATCATTCATCAACGGACTGCATCTGTGTAGTCCTCGTTCACGTCGATTTTTGTTCCTGTTCATGATTTGCTTGTTGGCCTATGACGTCTCGGTGCTTTTACAGTTTAACCACAACAGACTCGGCCTTCCACCTCCAGGTTTACCAGTGTGGTGCACTCTCCGATCCAGGTGTAGATTAGTTAATTATTTCCAAAATGGTAAAAGGGTGAATGGACTCAACTAATATAGAGCTTTTCTACCTTTTCTAACCCATTTAGGCCAGGAAAGCATTGCCGCATTTCTACCATTAAAGCCGGGGGCGGTCTTGCACAATTCTACTATTGAGGCCGGGAAAGTGTATACATCAATTTTCGAGTATAAGGCTGTTTTTGCACCAATTGTCGGCCTTTGAGCCAATGAAATGCAACAGAATAGAGGCGCGGGAGCGTCAGCAACACAACACTTTTTTTTCATGTAATTTGGTGAAATATTTGCGGAGATATTCACTTTTTTGGGTTGCAACCCAGCTACAGTCCCCTTTCCATCAAGTGGTTTAATTGAGAAGTCAAGTGCGGGACGAGAGGAGAGGAGAGCTGCGTCTTCTCCTCTGGCTGACAGCGCTGAGCAGCAGTGAGGGGAGGGGCTTTCTCCTCCTCCTGCTGTGTTTAGAGAAATCTGTTTGGAGCAGGATACTCTGCCCTTCCCCATCACCAGCGTTTTTATTTATTTATAGCTTAATAATTATTATATTTATTTCCCACATGTTTCTATTCTATTAATGAAATTGTATTTTAAAGAGTGAATATTGTTACGGGTTTAGAGAGAAGCTGCTAGACATTTTTGAAGTGACCTCAAAAGACAAATTACAAGGGTTTAACATAAAAAATATAGGCCTATATTTTAGTATAAGAGGGCTATATACTTTATTTCACTTTGCTTTCACATATTTTATTTTTGTGAATTTGTATAAATAAATCCAATTTCTCAGGAAAGCCACACGTGCAAGCTCTTATAACTGGCTGTAGCTGATTGTCATTGTGGCACCTGTAGGTTTAGCTAGCGTTAGCTAACTTTAGCGCACCGGAGAAATGCATGGAGAAATTTTCCTATTTTTAGAAATATTTCAAACATAAGAGGGTGTTTACCGGGCAGTGCAAGAGCACGACTGGTCCACAAGGCTGTGCTGTTGCATTTAAGGAAGAGATCAGAAGGTTTCTCTGATATTTCTGGAGACCTGTCTGTTTGCTGTAGTGTATAATCCTATATCCTTCGTTGGATAGTTCTTGAATATATCCTCCACTGCATACCGTAACCCCTTTTGCCTCAATCTGGATAATATCGTAGAGGTATTGCTCCAAAAAGGTCACTGACAGGCATGGCAATCTGTTGCGCTGCTCGTATAATTGTCGGGCGTAGCAACAGTAACTAAGGGGGCGGGGCTTTTGCGAAAGGTCAATTGCGCGCTTTTACGCAGTTTAAAAGCCACAGTTATCAATGCAATGCAAATCAACCTTTACATTTTAAAAGTACAAATGTGTACATGTACAATGTACATTTAAGGCTCTGCCAAAAATCTGCTGTAGCGAAGCCTTTTAGTCACAGGTAGTATACAATCGCTATTATGTGAGATGGGAATTCTGATCCGCCATTGACTTCATACTGACCGGTGTCAAAGCAAAAGTGTCTTTCTGTCTATCCACTCATTGCACCTCACTTCCTTGTTGTCTGTCTACGGTTTAAGTTCCATTTACGTGTTAAAACTTCCTAAAACCACACAGGGCCAACTTTCTCTTCAAAAGCAAAATGTCTGGATTCCACTGATTAAAATTTAACATGTGCCAAAAGTTGTGTGAATCTTTCATTGTCCTCTGGGGTGCAGCATGGACTGAGCAGACCGATAATGAAGCTATAATGAGCTACAAATAGCTCTCCAAATGCTGTGCTTCCCGGCTTCTTCCTGTGCCCTTAAGACCATCTGGGCCCAGGAACAACATCAAAACAACAAAGTATTATTAGCTGATCTGATTATAAAGTCATATGTAAAACAAAGGCTAATGTCGGAGTGAGTGGTTTGAATTAGGAAGCGCTTCTGGCATCTGGTAGTCATTATAAGAAACCTGCCAGGACCGAAGGAATATATTGTAAAGTAGACTTTCAGGAAGGTTTTTGAGGAAAGTTTTGAATAATAAAATGTGTTCACAAGTTTGGTCACATAATCTTTTATGGAGGTCATTTTTAGAACTAGAATATGAAACCTGCTGCGGTTCTACTCAAAGTTTTGTTTTTGTTTTTCTCATAATGTTGCATTTAGTAGTTAATAATGTTAGAAAGCTTTTGTCCCCTCTGTTAAGTAGACCTCAGTGTGATTTCTTTTTCTTTTTTTACAACTTCTGGCCTATTGTATAATTATTGTTACACCAAGAAGTTTGAGACTAATGCAATTTGTGATGTAGGACATTGGTGACAATCGGACAAAGTTCAAGACTCTCAAGCTCAAGTTTTTTCACTTAATTCTACCTGGGAAGGGTAAATAGTAAGAATGACTGATGAGGAGTAATGGGATAGTCTTATAGGCTCATTGTAAACTCTATGTGTTAAAATTATCCAAGGACATTTCAGAGTAAGGTATGGCAAGGTGAGGCATGCTTGTAGAGTAGCAGGCTGAATTTTCTCAGTGTTTGTGAGTTTACAAATGCACAAGAAGCCATCTCGTGGCAATTGCTGAGAGTAGGTGATGGTTTACATTTGCCAAAAACAACACGCGCTTTTATTGATACTCTTTCAGAACAGGATGACCCCAAAAGAAAGACAAATAAGGCTGCTAGTGTGTTGTGACACTCAAAAGTGATTGGTTAAAACGAAGCATGCTTGATAATCAGCTGTTCATTAAACTCCGAAACGACTGAAACAGGAGTTACTCCTTATTAATAATAGATTGCTATTGTTAATTGCTCTGTATCTCTCTGTATATCAGGTTAAAGTCAAAGATGTCAGTCTGAACTGCAACAAACTTTGGACCAAATTAAGTGCAGATTGAGATTTTTCACACACAATTTTTCATTTTCTTCTATAGTCTATTTATTTGTTGTTCATGTTTTTAGTCCAACACCCAAATTGGGGTCAGCCCTATGTTCCCCGGTACCTATGTTCCCCCACTTCTATTGATTAAGATTAGGCACCAGCCCACTATCCTTAAGGTTAGTGGCTAGGGCAGGGTCAGGGTTAAGCTGATTGATATATGTATGACATTTCACTCTCATGACTTGTGATTGGTTGAAGTACCAACTCACCTACGGAAAAAAAAAATCACACCCGGGGAACATAGGACCCGGGGAAAATAGGACCCGGGCAACATAGGTATGCACCCAAAATTTGTCACACTTGTTGATTACTTTATATCTTTTGCATTTGAAAACACATTACACTCTGCTATATATCTGTCATCTTGATTTTATGCTCTTTGTCTCCATCTCTCTCACTCCTGATCCCATTTTTTGTAAGTCCGTCTTCCATGCGCTCCGACCTCCGAGACACTGATGAAGCTATCATCGCTCTTCTGGGGGCGGACCCTCCTCCAGACAGTCCCTCTCCTACCTCCCCCGTAGAGCCGCTTTGTTTTCGCGAAAAATACAGGCCAGCACATTGGGACTGTGATATGTGTTCCCCCTCTGTGCCAAACAACCCTAGAGGAGGTGCTAGGCAATTCAAATCAGCAGGACAGATGAGAGAGAGAGGGAGATCGGGTTAGGGCGGGGAGGGATGAGTGTATTTCACAAATGACATGCCGCTAAGGCTCTTAAGGAGGAGCGCGGATAATTAAGAGTTCACACAAATCCTGGCACAGTCTGGCTTTGACTGTCACACTGCCACTGTGGGAATGTCAGAGTTATAAGTAGATATGGGAGTCTGTTTTGAGAAAGATTTACTACAAAGAAAAATGTTATTTAAATGGCCTGGATGATTCAATTGCGTTAAATGTCACAAGTTATATGTAATGTTATACCCTCGTCAGTAGGGCTGGGTACCGGATATCAGCATGGGAAAACGGTGGCCTGTTCCTTTAAAGGGATATTTCAGGATTTTTGACATAAGGCCTCATTTCCTGGTTACCCAGAGTGTTGTTGATTTCTGGAGTTATTTATTTCTTTAAATTCATGCAGTCCTTATATTTGAAGAGTTTAGTGGTGCTAGGCTAGTGCTAAGCTAGTGCATGTCTATGGTAACTAGTAGCTGTCTGACCCAAGCACAGTGCACCTGAGGCAAATCACTCATAACATCAGACTACCAAAATAAATGTCTGTGTTGACTGAATGATTTTTGATATAAGTTCTTTTAAATGCAAAATGGTTATATATTTGAGCAGCATCAACTTCCTGGTTGTAAGCTACGCAGCGGCCAAGTGATCTGCTAGGTTACCGGATCTGCAGTAGTCTATTTACCTGCAGCCGGCATTACTACACGTGGAATTCACAAAGGAGCTTTCTACAAATCAGACATGGCAACGTTTGGAGGACTACCCCATGATTTTGAAAAGGTTTTTAATGCAGGCTACTAGTTACCATAGACATGCGCTAGCCTAGCACCACTAAACTCTTGAAATATAAGGACTGCATGAATAAAAAATAAATAAAAAAAATCTCCAGATATCAACAACACTCTGGATAAATAGGAAATGAGGCCCTCAAATAATTGTTCTGTGGTAAAAGTGCTCTTTGGTGTTTAGGGAGCAAAAGCTTATGAGAGAAAAGACAAAAACTAACTGATTACAGATTCCTGATTACTCCTTTACTTTACTGATTACTTGATTTAAAAGTAACTACGTCAGATTACAAATTACTTTATTAGTTACATTAATCAGCTGCCAACCACACCTCCAACAGCAACATCAATAATGCTGCCATAGATTCAGAATAGTGACATATTTCCATCTGTCTCCTCCTCTATTGTTGCCTACATTTATGTTGTGAGTTGTCTTCATGCTGAAATTGTGACTTGTCGCATACATTACGTCAGTCCACAAGACGAAGTAGAAATAAGTATAGTGACTTGGAAAAGTAACTTTAATCTGATTACTGGTCTGGTCTGGTATGAGTTAGAATGAAGCCTAGGCGTTAATTCAGCCTGGTAGACAAACTCCAGCATCATCGACCTCCAGCCAATGATCGCTCCTGAGAGGGCCACACCTCCACCTCAGCCATCAGCGTAAGAGCCGCACCTCCGTAGCAGCCAATCATCGCCATCGGTCCTGCTTTTAAGCCCCAGCAATCATGGTCCGTTCGCTTCCCCGCTGCGCTACGACCCACCTCCGCCCCATCTCCGCCTCTTCCGTCCACGGCTTCTCCCTGCTGCATCTTCACGGTCCTCCACACCACCACCAGTGTCCAGGCTCCGGGGGAAGACATCCTTAACTCCAAGCTGTTCATCTACACTGACTATACATCGATGTCTACCGCCGGGGGGTCTGATCGCCAAAACTAATATACATGTCAATAAATCTCCCTAATCGCTGCTTTTGTCTATGTGAGTCTATCCAGGTGGAATTACACGTTACTGGAAAAAGTAGTCAGATTCGTTACGGGCATCACTGTCACAATCACTGGTCACCGCCCAATCGTGTGCCCAATTATCAACTTTGGCCCTAGAGAAGTGATTTGGTTAATCACAAAAGTACAGTAGTATCAATTGTTTGTATAGTTTACAAACTAGGTGAGTTTCCTCCGGATACTGTGGTTTCCCCCATCAAACCGTACAAGCCTAGTAACCTCCACCTATTCCAGAAGGGAAAAAAATCTCTAGACAGGGTATCTACAAAATAAGTCAAAGATGTACATGCCATTTCTTTGTGCATTCCATTTGTACACAGGCAACAGCCTATAACATCCAATAAATACCAATGTAACCGTATATATTTACACTTGTCAGTGTTCTGTCAGTAACATAAGTCCCAAGTGACTCCTCTGGCCAGCAGTGCATTTGCCCAACAAGCTGTGTCAATAAACAGGAGGTGGCTTTAAAACAAGCTTTTCTGTGTGTCTGTTTGTGTGTTTACTTTAAAACATTTCATCATTCAGAAAGTCAATGAGACAATGGCCCCATTTTTCATTCATCATTTAAGATCAGCCATGTGAAGATACAGATAGATTTCTTAGGATACGGAAACTTTTTTTTAAATTTCATTAGCATTTTGACAAAATTAAACATAAAAAACCCCCCAAAAACCGAACATAGTTTAGAGTTAAACTGTAGGTCATCTGTGTAACAAGAGCGCTAGATTGAGTTTTTGAACTTGTCAATGGCCTGGATTTAGGATAAAACCCTCCCTGTATGGTTAGGAGCTTTGTGGCTGGATAGCTCTACTGTACTTGTAAGTTAGCTGACTTTGGCACAGGGGATCTGGGTTTGAATCCCCACTGGGGCAAATCCAGTGTGTGTCCTTTGGCAACCCGGTCCATTTTATTTCTATAACGCCTTTTCTAAACAAGCATTTACTAGCAAGACCCTTCGTGCTGCTGCCTACCTCAAACAAGGACGAGAGACAATGAAACATATGAGATCCTGCATAGACATTGCCTGGTCAAACAAAGTCTGTGTCAGGTACTGGGGAACCAGAGCATGTGACTGGAACAAGGAGGAAATGGGCGATATATAGATATACTCGTTTTAGGTGAAAAACACTACTTTGGGCTGTTTTCGAACATTCAAAAATTCACACATTTAGTAACTCACCTATGTGGAGCACCAAGCTGAAAAACCAGTCAGAATAATTTAGAAGAACCAGCAAGATACGTATATTGATTGCATTATAGATCAGATATGACTTTTTGCATTATCCTCAGTCCTGTAAAATTGAAAGGGGAAAAGTCGAAAAGTATGAGGTCAGACCCTTTTTCTCCTATTTCCTCATTTTTATATTGATTTAAATGAACATGACTTCAACAGCAGAATCGCTTCTTCATCTGTCAGTGTGTGTAACACTATAGACCACAATTGATCATCCTGGTGAAAGAGTATCACCCAAGCAGGGCCGAACAAGTGGAAATGGATCAATACCTCTTTGGACAAATCCAACAGTAAAAATGGGACTAATCTGAGGTATGATTTTGACATATAACATTGCCGCACTGGCTATTAAAAAATATATAATCGGGCATTTAGTCTCGCTGTATTCATTGCTTTTATATATTTCTCCCCTGTGTCAAAAGCTATGATTTTGCAAAGCCTCACTCTTGGCACCAAACCCTCTAGTTTGTATGTATACTTGCGGCTTTGAAATGGAAGGAAAAGGTTGTGGTATTGGCACAGGAAAGAAAGGGTATAAATGAGTTACATAAAACTCCAAAAACACAGAGTGAGTGAGTGTTCCCAGCATAGAGGGGCATGCTTACATAATACAAAACAAAGAGAGTTTCAGTATTGTGGATATTGGTTAAACGTTGAGTGACTGTCACAAGTTCACTTCCAAAAATGCTAAAAATATAAATAAAATATGATTACTTAGCCGGAAAGTGCAATTTGGTGACTTTTTATTTTTACCTAAATCCCAGAATAGCAAAAATTGTTCACAGTGCCGGGGGGATTGTGAACAATTACAGCAAAGGCCACACAATGCCAACAACTCCAGCACCAACACTGGCAGAGCCCAAATGCTCCCTTTTAAATATCCCCAGCCCCTCCCCCTGGGCAGACTTTGACTAGATGGTCTAACACTATGCAATATGAAAAAAGTCTTGTGGTTACTGAAAGCAGCAGGCACGATAGCCAGTTTGAAGTGAGGGAATAAAATATTGCGATAAGATATTAATGACTATAAAGATAGTAGATACTGTCCTCTCTAAATAATAAAAAGGACAATAAAACGGTTACGGCATCGGTTATTTTGTAGCAATGCTTCTTGTTCTGTCCCTATCAAATAAACATATAAATAAAAATAAAAAAAGTTTTACAAAGATAAAAATAGGGGGAAATACTAATAAATGTACATACTGTACGCTAAATATTGAGCCAAAAAATGTATAGTTTATCTGCTATTTATTGAACGATAAGTTGATATAGTGATTATCGTACCCCAAAGATGGCAGAAAAAAGGTTAAAGTGCATATGACAGATTTTAATGCTCTTGAAAATATGACTTATTTAGATGGATTACATCAGTTGCAAGTTCATCAGTTGCATAATTATATTTTTTTTTCAGTGAAACAGCAGTTTTAATGAAGAAATGTTGGGCAGAAAAGTTATTTTTATTTGAATTTTTAAGCTGTTGACAGGAAGTGACATAAAAGAAGGTAACATTCCATAGCAGTTTGACTCACTCATTTCCCATAGGTTGCGTTCACGTTTTAGGATTCTATTTCAGTTGGAGGGCAGGTGCCAATACAACTCTATGGGAGCAAAACAGTTTTTGATAGAAATTTCCAAAATGAAAATGTCCAAATGTTTTCCCTGATCATCACTTAATAGTGATTTGATTCACAAACCCGCCATATATATTTTTTTATGGCTGAAAGTCCTTTCTACCGGCCAAAATCACAAATATGTTTTTGAATATTGTCTCCACTTTTGGACGCCTTTTTGAGGAAATAATTAGACGATAGTTCATGTGAGCTGAAAGAGAGGACTTCGAACTTTGTGACAGTTTTTCTTTCATGTGATTTGGCTCAAGAATTACAGAGAAATTAGCAATTAAATAACAGTAGTAATCTGCATTTTGAGCGTTACCATGGTTACCGCAATGGAATTTTCAGTTGACCTCCACCTCAATTTTAAACTATGGGCTCTTTAGAATGTTGTGATGTCACGTGAACGCGACCTATTGACTTAACATGGTTGCATGGCAACCGTTTAAAATTGTTTACCTTCTGCGATGTCACTTCCTGTCGGTGTCCAATAAGGAAGTGAAAACATAAACATCACAAAAATGGTCAAACTAAAGAAAACTGGGTATAATCTTTAGCAAAATCTTAAATATAATCGTGTTAACGGTGTTTTAGCAAAAATTGTGTGTCATATGCACTTTAAGTAAACCAATACACAACTTGGCATGCTATTTATTATGTTGACCAGGATTTGCCACTGCACCCTTTGCCAGCGTTGTGATACCTGGAATCCTTTGGGATCCAGGTCATTTTTGAGACACTTCCCTGTTTATACATCTATGGCTATGTTCCCTTTTGTTCCTTTCTTACCAACTACATATGCGCGAAAAAGTGCTTTCATTTTCCCTTTCTTCTCAACCCATGCGGTTACTTTATGGTGCTAATGTACACTTTTCATCTCCCCCGACTTTGGCTCTGGCATGAACCACAGGTATATCAACATTGGGAACTTTGATTATACCTTCAGCAAAGTAAGCTCGCTTTTCCAGGCGCACGGATACACACTTCCCTGTTACAATGAGTATCAATTAGCAAAATACTGGAGTTACTGTTGTCACGTTGAGGTAGATAAGTCATTAAATAGTTGGATAGTTTTACATACCTTTGACGGAAAATCAAATGGACTTGTATCTAGAGGCTCATCCATCCATCCATGAACTTGAGGTAGAAGGTGAAACTAAGGCTGTAGTATTTCATTTGGCAAGAACGTAGCGAGGAGACAAAGAGCAGACTGAAGCGTGAACTCTTGAACAGAGAAGATGGATGGGTTCGTAGCTAGGTATTCCCCCTAATGTGTAACATGGAAGAGAAAGGTGACATTCAAGTAAAGCGAGGCTGGGAAATGCCAAGACCCCAAGGTGACGGAGAGGCACGCTTGGAATGAACTTTTCAACTGGATAAACGGTTTTCATGAAGTCGTGAGTAGTTCGATGTGCAGATGGTATATACTGTATGTCTTTTGAAATTGACAGTCTAGATGTTGACGGTTTTGAGGGTTCGAAAGTCGGCATGTGTCCTCCTGTGGGTCGTCCAGAAGTGCTCTAGCAATGCCAGTCTTCTTATTATTAGTATGATGGAGGCGTCACAAGAAGAGGCGCTACAGAAAACAAAAAAAGTGGACAATGAGGAGGTATCCGGGCAAGACTCTCAGCTAAGCCCAAGCCCCAGTAGCTGCTGCGTATAGCTTCACCATTTTTTTTTCTTCATGCAACATCATGAAGCATGTCAAGACCCGATTGTCTGGAACTTGCATATTCTACCTGTGTCGGGGTCAGCCCTATGTTCCCCGGTACTGTACCTATGTTCCCCCACTTCTATTGACTAAGATTAGGCACCAGTGTGCAGGCATCGTGGCCTCGGTGTTGGATTCCTCGAATGCGTGATGGGGCGTTGTGTACGAGACCTGTAGCGTGCCAGGTCCTGCGCCTCCCTCCAGTTTGTGGTTCAGTCAAGCCTCCCCTTTTGGAAGCAACTCCAGCTCTTCCTCTCCATTGCCTGGAAGTGTTTTCTATCCTGGAGGTTCTCCCGAAAACATTGTTTACCTGCTGTCTGTTATTTTCCTGGGACTATTTTATGGAACCGTCTAACTATGTGCCTTGGACGGAATTAGGATTGGATTATCCAAAGATAAACTACTTTTAACAAAAATACCCGAAACTAAAAGGGGAAATACATAATTATTAATAAATTAAGTAACATAAAATCATGTCTCTGTCATAATTAAGCCTGATAAAAACCTGTGTTGCCTGCTAGTAAGTAGTGAAGCAATGTTTACATGCATTCAAAGTCATGGTTGCTTACTAGTGCCTTCCATTTGGTTATACTACCTCCAAAAACATGATGGCAGGTCACAGAGACTCAGAACTAACCTAAACATCTGATCTGCGCAAATTTCATTGTACAATTGTATAATGGCAATAAAGTTCTTCATTCATTCATTCATTATTTCAGCTCCTCGAATGTCTTCATGGTGATTCATCTCTTGTGTACACATGCGTTTCAGTCACGTGACTTCTGTAGTTCTATCCGCCATTTTGAACACGGCTGGCTAGTGCAACAGTGTATCTACATGCGTCTCAACTATTGAATTTAAGATGCTACATCATCTACATTGCACACTTAACAGCAGGTGAGCTGAACAGATACACAAAGAAGATCAAAACCTTGGGATTTGATCCTTATCAACTGTCTGGAGATTTTTTAACGCCACTTAAAACCAGTGACAGTTTACCGCATCTAACTTTTGCGGACCATCTATTTGGTCCATAATCCCTCTCCATACACCGGTGAAGCCCTCGAGGCTTTTAAGAGCACGGAAGCCTATCACTGCTTTATCTCAGGATGGGTTACGGATACAGGTGAAGAGGCGCAAAAATGTTCTTGGTCACAGGAAGGGTAAGTAATAAACAAACGATTGCCTTTTGTGAACGTTAGCATGTGTCGGCACTCGTCTCTCTCAAGCTAACAGTTAAGCTGTGGGTTGTTATTTTGTTTTAGTCTACTATGAGTCGTGTTTTATTGATAGTTTATGGTTTTATCAGCTACAGTACGTTAACAAGATAAGTGTGTTTATGTTGTTCTACGATGGGCAGTTCACACGGGTCAGTCGGCTACATGTTAACCTCTTACCCCCCGCCTTAACTGAGCACATTTTCTCCAGTTTGGCAGCTTTTCGACTGGAGCTCACAGCCTAGGCCAGAGTATATTCATGTAGGTAAACGGAGAGCCTAGTGTTTGTTTGTAGCCTAGCCTTACTTGCCTTATATTGTTGCAATTGTTTCAACAGCGGCCGCGTTGTTTCACTTACCTGAAACAAAATGCTCACTGCACAGCTTGGAGTCGGCTGTTGGAGTCCGCTGGTCTCTCCTGATAGCAGTTATCCATTTCTGTCGACGAACTGGGTCTTCAGGAAACTTGTCGAAAGCGAGTCCCTTTTTTTTGAGACAGGGCATTCATACATCCCATAGCGCAACAGGCAGATGGCATAACTGCAGTGTTCGGTATTCAAAATGGCGGCCATAACAATGCGTGACGTCACGGGAAACGCATGTATAGTAGGCAAGTCCTTAAAACAATGTGTTTCCCTTATGTCCTTTCATTCAGCCATAAAGCACTTTCCTGATTGCAGTTAGTCCAGCACTCAGCAGCACGACTTCTAACAGGTGCCAGCTTCTTTGCACTGGCTACCTGTACGTTTGTGCTGTTTGTTTTTAAAGCTTTGAATGGATTGGGCACTCAGTACATCGCAGACCTCATCCAAGTCAACGGGGGCCAGCTCCAGTTCGAGGTTCCTAAGATGAATCGTAAAACGAGGGGGGCAGAGCGTTCTCCGTTGTCGGCCCTAAGCTGTGGAACGGTCTACCCCTCTACGTCCATACGGCTTCCACAGTAGAGTGTTTCATCTTAAGACCCACTTTTATTCTCAGGCTTTTAACACTGTGTTAGTTGTGTGCGCCTCTGTGTCTTTTATTTTATTATGCTTTTACATACTATTTATTGTTTTATGCAGGTTTAGTGTTTCTCTGTTTTGTTTTACTTTTCATCTGGGAAGACGATGTCGGACTAATGGCATGGCACCGTGCTCTTCATTTCTCATATTTCATATTACATTCTGATCCCTCAAAACAATGCTGCTTTGTCTCACTGAAATCAAAGAAAGACAATTCTGAGACCACATCGATGAAATCACTACTGTCTCCCATGCACCGTAACTCATAACTCGGCTTTTGTATTGTGTAATTGAGAACTGATGTTGCCGACCATGGGCAAATCTTTCAATATATCCCCTCCATGTGTGCCTTTATGTTTCCTTCCTGTTCCTCCCACATGTGGCTAATGGGATGATAGTGTGCAGACCACGGAATGGAGCGGGACGGGGGAAGGGTATTTAAACAACCAAATCATTGGAATTTCTAAAAAAAACGTTGGTTTCCTGACTCCTGGACGACCTCTCACCTTATCATGGAGGGGTGGTGAAGGCCTGAACTTGAACCCAGATTGGTTGGCTACCTGCCTCCTCTGGTTAAGCTCAGGGCAGCGGCAGCCCTCCGTCAGACGCTTCCTCTGCCACAGTGACTAAACAGACGCAGAGATGGAAGCGTATGTCAATTCAGATTTTTTTTTGAGAAAGCTGATATTTTTTTGTGAGGTTATTCATTTTCTAACTCAATGCATTGTGACCAGAGATAGCCACAAGCTAATTTTCATCTGTAGTCCCTGGGCAGAGGCAGAGCAGGTTTATACAGTGGACAATGAGCATTTTTACTATATAATCCATTCACAATATAAAATACAGATACAGCACCTTTAAAAGGATCATCTCAACAAACATTCAACTGCAATAATTTACCGTATTTTCACACTATTACAATTATTTACAGTTTGAAAAAAATTACCTTACATTTTTAATAGGGTATTTATTTTTTAAAGGGAGGGGTATATGGTCATTCTCATGAAGGTGTGCCAATGTTGACAACAATCAAACTTAAGATAATATTGTATTGTGCAGTAAAAATATAACTTACACTTCATATTAACTATGAAAGTAAGATTTTTTTCATACTGTTCTTTATTTTTTCATGCCATTTTAATGAAACTTTGCTAAACTTTTTTTCATTACCGCAACATGTTTTCTTTTGTTTATAGAAAGCCTCAAACATTTTTTTTAAAGATTTTCATTGAGAAAATCATTAAACTAACAAAATAAATAGGTTATATCCAAAAACAATTAAAACATGCATTAAATTAACATATTATACAAAGTTTTGTTCTTCTTTCCCATACAGTTACAACTAATTTTACTCATTTTTACGTTACATTGTCTATCCGCAAAACATTACATAAAGAATATTCAGTTGTCACAGAAAACATAAAAAAACACTAAATACATTTTTCAAAATTGTAATAAAAAATTGTTAAGGCTATGAAATATATGTAACGGTAATGAACAATTTTATTTTGGTAATGAATTCATAGACTTAGAGGAATAAAATGTGATTCAGAACAATAAATTCACACATTTTTTTCCACTGTTTTTTATTTTTATTTTTGTCTGGCCCATGTCAGACTAAACACTGAATTGCTGAACAGAAGATGTAGTTGGCATTGGATCTGGTATCAAGTCCTTGATATTTTCTGTATAGTTTCACACTTTATCATTAGGAAATTTGAATGATGGTAGATGGAATCAGTTATCCCCAGTGCACCTCATGGCATCCATCTCGTACAGTCCACTAACAATCTGTAATGACAAAGGTTTTATTTTTTACAAGCGTTATTAAATGCTGTCTTTAGTGCGTCTTTTGTCTGTCCCTGCAAGCAACCCACCTCAGGATCAGAATAATTCTAACTTTCTCCTCCTTTTGCCTCCTCTTCTTCACTACATTTAAATCTTTGTCACACATGTACAGGTGAAACTCGGAAAATTAGAATATTGTTAAAAAGTGTAGTTCAGCTTGAACTGTGAAACTGATATATGATGGACTCATTACATGCAAAGTGAGATATGTATAGCCTTTATTTGTTATAATTTTGATTATTATTGCTCAGCTTGTAAAAACCCCAAATTAAAAATATTAAAAATAGAATATTTTGAAAATTACAACAAATAAAGGCCCAACATATGTGACTTTGCATGTCATGAGTTTATATCATATATTAGTTTCACATTTTGAGTTGAATTACAGAAATAAATGCACTTTTGAACGATATTCTAATTTTCCGAGTTTCACCTGTATTACTGTAATACCCCCCCCCCCCCATGACTCAGCAACCAGAAACGCCAGTGCAGCGCTGGATGGAAGATGCAAGGGTCTGTCAGGAGCCCAAAAACTCACTGGCCTTTTACACACACAATAATTACAGACACAGGTCACAGGGGAGGAGGTTTACCTTTAGTAGCCATTCAAACCTGTTTGTGTCGACTTGTGCATATTACCAAGCCAAGATCACCAGGCTGTGTAAACTTCTGATCAGAGTCATTTTGGTAGTTTCTTTTTTCATTATGATTTAAAAAGAGCAAACTCATTTGTTTGTTGGCTTCACACAACCACTAACTATGAGTGAAAATATTCTCTGAAAAATAGTCAAATAAAAAAAAAAAAAATTCTGCCACGGTATGTAAACTTTGAGCACAACTATTAAATAAACATTCATTAAAAATATATTGCATGTCTGAGACTTGTGCATGTACAGTATTTCCAACTAAAGCTCGAATGAATAGAATGCACCTTTGTGTCAATATCACCACATTGCTATGGTGATAGTGTGATTTTGATACATTGCAATGTAACAAATACTGAGATTCAATTATTACTTGAGCTAATGCAGACACTGCAAATTTTATTCCCTATGACTAACCAGTCACTTAATGCATTTTTTACTTGCCCCAGGTGGCTTGCTAAACCTGGGTTGGGGCAGTGACTTGAGCTTCGGGCTGAGAACTCTGAGACCATTTTATTAACAATGCAATCAGACGCAGTTACAAACACATGTTTGCAACTGATGCAATGCACAAAGAGTTTATAGCTAGTGCTAATTCTCAACTCGGTCCCTGGTCGGGACACCCTGAACCTGGACGAAATTATTTTGTTTTTTTCTAAACGCTAACATAAAGTTACATATCATGTAAAAAGCTTTAAAAAGACCATAGGTGCTGAGAGCAGTAGAAACTAACTTCCAAGCAGCGGCAGGACAGCAGTTTTCATAGCTGTTGGTCTCTGCATTTATCCAAATATAGACTCTAAAGTACATGTCAACAAAACTACTCATTGTTCTGTTCACAATTATCATAGTATGCCGGCAAAGTTCATATGAACATGAAATGTACTTGATTGTAATGAGGAACCGTAGTGTTAAAATTGACATCCTCTCAGCGGTAAAGCCACCCCCGATGCAAAAGCATGTTCACCTTTATAAATTTATTTGTATACAATGTTAATAATATATTATATATCTCAAAAGAACAGTTCAGAACATTGCCAGCATTCTGTTCACAATTATTATAACAGTATGCTTCACCTGGAAAAGTTAACTTTTAGATTATAATATGAACATGAAATGTACTTGTGGTGATTGTAATGAGGAACCACACTGTTAAAATTGACATCTCCTCAGGAGGTTCGTAAAGCCACTGCCTCAACCTGCCCTCGACCCAGTGACTCCACCTAAACTTCCGGCTAAGAACTAGGGGACTATTTTATTAACAGGGACAATGCAATCAGATATAGTTAGAAACAAACGCACAAAGAGTTTGTAGTTGGTGTTAATTCTCAACTCTGTCCCTGATTGGGCCTTTCTACAGTATGGATCAGACTTGACAAGATGCTGTCCTCAACACTGCCTAATTCCATAAATGATCTTAGAAAAGACGGTTTTATAATTAAAAGGAAAATTCTTTCTCAGGGACTGTGGGGCCAAATCATAAAGAATTGTATACACTAAACTGACATTTGAAAAGAGAATTACATTTTCAAACGTTAATATTGTATATTTCTTCACAATGTGACTATAGTGGTACGAACCAGGTTTTTAACTAATATTTTGAGAGCCTGTTTGTACAGGCTTTGGAGCGGCTGTAACGCAGTGTTGGTTGAAAGAGACCAAGTTGTAATGTAATATGTAAAATGTGAAAAATATCATGGCATGCATAAAGCTTGGCTCCATGTGTGCTCATTTGAGGGAGAATATAATCTGACCTGCAAGAAATAAAATGTTTGCATTTTAGACGTGCATTTTAATGGTAAATGGTCTCAACTTATACAGAGCTTTTCCACCTACATAAGGCACTCAAAGCACTTTACAGTCACCCACCCACACTCTCATTCATACACCAATGTACGCAGTCACTGGTGGCAAGGTGGGTGAAGTGTCTTGCCCAAGGACAGAATGAGTGTGCGCTTTCAGGAAGTGGGATTTTAACCCCCAACCTTCCGATAATGAGACGACCCGCTCTACCATATGCGCCACTGTTGGACATGAAACAACATGGTCCAAGAGAGGTTCTCTGTGATGTGCACACCCAGGAACTTAGTGCTGGTCACCCTATTCAGCTATCAGCTTTTTACCATCTGAAGAATATTGCTAAGATCAGAGGAATAGTGTCAAAACCAGACTTAGAGAGACTCATCCATGCATTTGTCTCCAGCAGGTTAGACTACTGTAACGGCCTGCTCACTGGCCTTTCTAAACGAGCTGTTAGAGCTGCAGTACATCCAAAACGCTGCTGCTCGAGTCCTGACAAGAACCAGGATCTCCTGGTGGTTCCCAGAGTCAATAATAAACACGGTGAGGCTGCGTTTCAGTTTCATGCAGCTAAAATCTGGAACAGTCTTCATGAGGATGTGAGACAGGCCTCAACTCTGACAATGTTCAAATCCAGGCTGAAAACAGCTCTTTTTACCCGTGCATATGAAAACTGAAAGTATTTTATCTGCACTCTTGCTTTTTACTGTCATTGATTAACTTTATGTTGATGTTTTATTGATTGATTTGATCTGTTTTCTTGTAATTTTCTGCAACTGTGAAGCACTTTGAATTGCCTTGTGTATGAATTGTGCTCTACAAATAAACTTGCCTTGCCTTGCCTACTCACAGCAGCACCGTATATTAGAAACAAGAAGGTTTTGGCTTTCAAATTCATACTGGCATATAGGCTGTAAGGTCTCAAGTCAATAAGCTCTGAGATTTGGATAACTTTAACCCTAAACCTAACCTTAAAGATGGCATGTACAGCGAGAACCATATGTTTACATACACTTTATAAAAAGACACATTTGTAATTTTTTCTTACTGTCTGACATGAAACCAGAACTAACTTGTATTAACTTTTTTCAGGTCAATTAGAATTTTAAAAATTATTTCTATTTGCTAAATTCCAGAAGAATGAGAGATGGATTTTTTTTAGAAATGTGTTTGTCACTTTTTACATACAGTAAGATTACTATACCTTTAAAAAATGTGGGAAAACCCAGATGACGATGTCATGTCCTTGGAAGCACAAGTCTGGTTCATCCTTCAAGACACTTGAGGTGCCAGTTTCATTGGTTAAAACAACGATGGAAATGACCAGCCATCATACAGATCAGAAAGAAGGCGGGTTCTGTGTCCCAGAGATGAACGTGCCGTGTCTGAAATGTGAATATCAACCCAAGAACAAATGCAAAAGACCTGGTGAAGATGCTGAACCTGTTTATGTTTATGTTTATGTTTATGTTTATGTTTATTTATTTGTTTGAGCAGTCAACCCGCCCAAAGGGAGTGGGCTGAAGCCAAAGGCTTATAAGCGCCCACCCCAAAATAAAAATAACATTACATTTAATATTTACAAGGTAGCAAATCATAAACAAAGGAACATAGGGCAAAGTAACAATAAATGATGAACCAGAACAAAATAAAAACAACAGCAAAATAAAGAACAAAAGAATGTGCTACTTTTATGTTATAAAGGTTCATTAATACATATTATACTCTGAGATCTTGCTACTTCCCAGTTGTCATTACCATTCTTAATATAATTTAATTTGGGTTTAATTATCATTATTATTATATTTGTTTAATTGAGTTATATGTGAAGTATGATGTAAGCCCTGCATAGTGTGGTGCATTAAAAAGCCAGGGTGTAGAGCGGGCTAGTTGAAGAGGGCAGTAACTCCCCCTCAACAAACCCCCACCCAGCTGCCCTAACAGCTGATTTGTAGATGATGTTCCTATGCTGAGTGGTGCATTAAAAGACAAGGTTTTGAGCCCGTTGGAGGGTCCCTCTCAACAGATTCATAACTTGCCTACCCTAATTCTCAATTTGTAAATTTGAGCAATAGAATGACAACCGTTCCAAGCAGCAACACTCTTCCTTGATAGGAAATACACATACTTGATCCTACTGCGCCTCCTAGTGGCAACACATTTCTTGTTCTCTGTATATTTCAAAAGTCTTTGTTTGTATTTATATTGAACAGGTTGATGTTTGGACATCGTTTCAACTCCATTTCCAGTTTATTCCACAATTGTACACCATTAACTGTTGGGCTAAAACTTTTCAAAGTTGAGCTATGTTCTGAGTCCTAAAGTTTAATTCATCACGTAATTCATAACAACCAGTACGTTCTTGGAACCTTCTTTGTATTTGGCCTGGTAACAGTTTGTACCTTGCTTTGTATAACATCTGTACAGTTTGGAACTCAACAATGTCACAAAACTTCATGATCTTGATTTTAAAAATAATGAGTTTGTGTGGTCCAAAAACCCAACTTTATGAATTACTCGGATAGCTCTTTTTGCAACAATACTATTGGTTTTAATGTGTTTTTATAAGTACTACCCCAAACCACAGTACAATAATATAAGTATGGCAAAATCAGAGAACAGTATAAGATATGTAGAGCTTTGATGTTTAAAATGTGCTTTGCTTTTGCTATTACTGAAATGCTTCTAGAAATTTTCGTAGATATATATTTAATATGAGCTTTCCAAGTAATTCTGTCATCTATAATAACACCAAGGAATTTGATTTCATGCACTCGCTCTATGACAACACCCTCTATCTGAATTGCTTCCTGAGCATTGGAATTACGGTTGCCAAATATCATCATTTTGCTTTTACTCAGATTTAGAGATAATTTATTTTGTTTGAACCACTTATTGACACTTTTGAGTTCCAAGTTAACAATCCGACACAGTTGCTGTAAGTCATCACCTGATGCAAAAATATTTGTATCATCAGCAAACAAGATAAATTTAAGTACTTGAGACGTTTTACAAATGTCGTTAATGTACATGTTAAACAATTTTGGGCCCAGAATGGAACCTTGAGGTAAACCACACACAATTTGTCGACAACTCGACTGATAATCACCGATTTTCACACATTGTTTTCTATTTTTAAATAACTGGTAACCCACTGTAGAGCTACCCCCTAATCCCATAATGTTCTAGTTTATTAATTAGTATATCATAGTTTATTGTATCAAACGCTTTACTCAGGTCAATAAATAACCCTATTGCATATTTCTTGTTATCTACAGCATTAGTTATTTCTTCAATTATATCAAAGAGCGCGTGTGAGGTTGAGTGATTATTCCTAAAACCAAACTGATTGTCCGAGAGTAAATTACACCTTTCAATAAAGCTGTCAAGTCTAGAGTTATAAACCTTCTCTAAGATTTTTGAGAATTGCGGTAAAAGGGAAACAGGCCTGTAGTTTGTGAAGAGATGTTTATCTCCTGCCTTGAACAGAGGAATTACTTTTGCTACTTTCATACTTTCAGGAAATTGTCCAGTTTGCAGCGATAGGTTACAGATGTATGTTAACGGCTTAGAGATACTTTCAATAACACTTTTTAAAGTTTTCATATCCATGTCATAATAATCTGTCGAGGTTTTATTTTTACACCCTTTAACAATGTCCAGTATCTCCTTTTCCTCCACAGGTTTGAGGAACATGGACAGAGGATTTGTGTCTATCAGTTCACAATTATAGTTCTCAACATTTGCAATTTTTGCAGCAAGATTCGGTCCAACATCTACAAAGAATTTATTAAATGTATCGACTACTTCATTCATATTATTTAAAGTATTATCCTCATCTTTGAAATATTTTGGATAATTAATTGTTCTCGGTTTATTTCTAATTATACTATTTAAGATATTCCATAAACCTTTAATATTATTCTTATTGCTATCTAACAATTTATTATAATAATCCTGTTTACATTTTCTAATGATACCTGTCAGTTTATTTTTATATTTCTTATATTTATCCTCAGCTTCTTTGTTCTATCATTTATAAATTTTTGTAGAGTGAATTTTTTTCTTGCATGCATTTAGTAATCCCTTAGACATCCATGGGGTTTCTTTACCCTTTCTGTTTTTACAATATTTTTTCATTGGGCAATTTTTGTCATATACTTTATGAAATATTCGCGTAAACTCATCATATGCCTTATTAGTATCATTCTCTCTGTATACAATACTCCAGTCTTGACCTGGTAAAAGTTTGTCATCATCCACAGTGAAACAAGTACTGTACCGACATGGGCTGAGAGGGAACTCTGCCAGGAAGAAGCCCTTACTCCAAAAGATTCCACTACACACACGCCCACATTTGTTGTGAACTGTCAGTAGTGAGGGCTGTCCACTCTCTCGTTGCCAATAAGAGGCCAGCAGTCTGTTCACGTCACATCAGAGATGTGGGGCCCAAAACCTATACCTGGTCAGACCGGTTTGGCCTTGGCCGGTTTGGCCTGTTAAGGAAAAGCTCGACAAAGCGGGTGAAAGAGCCATTCGGCTGATACGCGCCTGCATGTGGAAAGACACCTAAAGTGCTGATCTCAATCCAGATGAAAATGTATGGGCAGAGCTGAAAAGTCATGTGCACGCAAGGTGGCCTACAAATTTGGCTCAGTTACACCAGTTTCTGTATGAAGGAATGGACCAAAATTTCTGATAACTAATGTGAGAAGCGTGTGGAAGGATATCCAAAACATTTTACCCAAAATATACAGTTTAAAGGCAATTCTACCAAATATTAATGAAATGTATGTAAACTTTTGGTTTTGTAAAAAGTAATAAAAAATACTGTAGAAAATTCACTCTCTTGTTCTTGTGGAATTTGACAAAAGAAATATTTTTTAAACTGAAATGAAATAAGTTAATTTGGTTTCATGTCAGACAGTGAGAAAAAAATGCAAACGTCTCCTTTTATAACGTGTATGTAAACATAACGGTTCTCGCTGTAACAGGATAAACACTGAACAAGAGAGGGCCCAAAATGGAGTCTTTGCAACTGAGCTGTCTAAAAAGAAGACACAGTGCTCTAAATTCTTGTGCAGTGCTTCCTATTCTATAAATATCATTTAAACCATTTAATGTCTCATCAGAAATATTGTGAGTGGATTGTGAGCAGGATTACTATTGCAACAACACATCATCTGTAGGGTAAAACTAACCTGTCTCATGATGGTCTAATCTCAGCTCACGTTCCCTATTAGTGGGTGAACAATCCAACGCTTGGTGAATTCTGCTTCACAATCATAGGAAGAGCCGACATCGAAGGATCAAAAAGCAATTTTGCTATGAACGCTTGGCTGCTGCAGTTATCCCTGTGGTAACTTTTCTGACACCTCCTGCTTAAAACCCAAAAAGTCAGAAGGATGTGTGTGTTCATTTGGCAATATAATAGAAGTTGTGCAAAGACAACAAAGCAAACACATTTACAACCTCATTTTAAAGGGAGGGGTCTACAGGTAGGCTATACCTTTTTTGTGGGGCCATAACATTTAAAACAGTGAGAGTGTAAACTAAAACCAAACATAAAAACAGTAAAAGTACAATAAAAAAATTAATTAAAAAAAAAACGTGTTGAAACTTATTAGTGTTTACTTTTATCTGGTTTATTTGGTTGGGACAGTACATGTTAATGAACATACATGGGGGAAACCAGAGTAAGCAGAAGAAACCGACACAGACACGGGGAGAACATGCAAACTCCACACACAAAGGCCCCGTCAAGGTGGGAATTGAACCCGGGACCTTCTAGCTGTGAAGCACAAACGCTAACCACTGCTCCACTGTGCGGGGGATTTCTAAGATATTATGATGCGTTCCAGGCAACTGGTATCTTTCCCACTTGAAAATTACGACTTACGAGCTCAGAGCGTTCCAGGTGAATAAAGGCGTGTGTAACAAAACGGCTAATGCTACAACAGTTAGCTCATACGATGCTAACGATATACAAACATTTCTCCAAACCGGATATAATTAAAAACATGCGACTTAACGCTATGTTGAAAGCTGTGACCAAAAGTAACGTTCATGTGGTGCTCTTCCACTGGGGGCCGTTCGGTCAAGGATCGAACCCTGGACCTTCTAGCTGTGAAGCGAGAGTGCTAACCGCTGTGCTACCATGCCGCCGTAATGCTACAGCAGACGTTAGATATTATTAAAGACGTTAGAACTACAGTTCCCATAAGCCCCGGCGCAAATAACGCGGCCCCTTTCCCAATGCTGTAGCGATGTTAATGCTGACAGGGAGGAGAAGACATGTTTTTTTTACAGGGGCTTTCCGCTCTTTAAACTTTTTTTTCAACAAAGAAGGAGAGCGGAGACCTGTGAATGTTTACATGTTATGGCCATTAAAATATGATAACATGTGAATGGTTGGGTGATATGAGTTTAAGCAGACACTGTTGACTCATTCCTGTGAGTTTAATAAAGATCAGTGACCAATTTAGGCAGAAATGTGAGAAATTCCAAAGCGTTCACATTTTCCTCTCACTGTAGATGAGGCCTTTCTATGTGGATTTTGCATGTTCTCCCCGTGTCTGGTTTCCTCCGGGTATTTCGGTTTCTCCAACCTTTAGAAACATGTACAATAGGCCAGAATAAATGTAGAGTGTAAGTGAGTGGTTGGTGGTGGTCGGAGGGGCTGATGACAGACTGGTTGCCTCGCTTCCATCCGTTCCATCCCCAAGTGGCAGCTGTGGCTAATAGTAGCGTAACACCACCGAGTATGGAGTGAATGAATAATGACTACTTGGCATAACAAGTTACATAATGTAACATTAAAAAAATCTACAAATAATAAAACTGGGCCAAGGTAAAATACTGAAATAGTTAAAACATGAGTATCTGACACAGTCCTTGCAGTGACATGGTCAGTCTGAAAAGAGCTGACAGCTATAGTGACCATAGTTCTACACAGAGCGGTACATATATATGTGGAGAAACTCCGTACTCTGGCCACAGTGACCTCACGTATACTGCCTTCCACTGCGGCTAATAATTCGCTTCATCAAAGTAATTTTCAAAGGGCCTGAGATGAAAACACAATTCACTATAGACAAGCATTTGCCATTTTTAAGATATCATTCCTCAGTCCAAGTCTGTGGGCAGAGGATTAAGGCCACACATTTAGGATTTTAAGTGTGACACAACAAGTGTCCTTAGATCTTACACAGGTTTTAATTTAGTTAAGACGCACACCGTTCGCTTCATTGGAATATTCAACAAAGCTCAACTGCGGGAGAACGACTGCCTAACACCAACTATACAGAAAAAATACACACAGAAACATACACAAGAAAGACTACTTTGTTCTTGTCCGTACAACCGGGCAGTTGAGCCAAGCCAGAAGATTTTCACATCAGGCTCCAGCACTTAGACTGGCTCCCAAAATGTCTTCTCCAACCCAAACTAAATCCATCGAGGGGAACCAAAAAAAAAAACCACAATCTTTTTGACAGACGGTCCACTTGGCTGCTTATTGTATTGGCAATGCTCATTTGCGTCATAACATTTGCTTTCAATGGTTGGCACTCGGCACTGTATGTTATTAAAGATCATTTCATAGGCAAATATGACACATGATGAGTTAGACAGTGCGGGGAAAGAGCCCGTGACGTTTTCTATACCCAGTCCACAAAAACTCAATTTCTGCGGCTGTATTAAGCTGTCAGGAAAGAGAGTGGCGCCACCGAGATTGGGATATTTTGAGAGACAGAGAGCCAATAGAAAAGTAACTGGACATGTTGAGCGGACTTAGTACCATGAATGGAAATATGAAAATTGTACAACATGTTAGAAATAAATGAAAAACCCCATGCTGTATAAAGCGCCCTCTACTCAATTTTTCTCATTTTCAAACTGAGTAAAGTCTGTGTAATATGTTATATAGTACTATATGTACCACATGTACTAAACATTGTAGTACATATAAGCAGTGCCATTAATTTTTTTAATGCGTTTTCATTAAATTTTTCCATAATAATGTATTATCATTAATTTTAGGCAGCAGCACAAAGAATACAAGGCAGACAACAGTCCACATGTAACATAATGAACGTGTCTGCCCAAAAGGGAGTGGGAAGAAGATCACTTATTTAATCCCACCCCCAATTCTCAATTAATAATTGACATTTTGAGCTTCACTGTTACTTTGTTCTGAGATGTATATACAGATGTTATATCATGGTGGCATTACCACAGGTACAGTAACACATAATTATTACATTGTAACAACAATTTATACCAACAATTGTAAGGAGAACGAACAATACCAACGATGGTAAAGACAGGACATACCAACAATGTTAAGGAGAATAGTAATGTGGCTGATTGTGGCTGTGTATCTGGTGTTAAAATATACAAAATCACTCAACAGCAGAATGATAAAGAAAGTACTGCAGGACACAATCAGCTTGATTAGCTCCACTAATATGGAAAATATAGTTTTTCACTTATTTTCTGATTAATTTATACACGAGTATCTATAAGACAGACCAGGGCAAACTCTGGACCGGGGTCCGGGCCCCGCCCGCCAAGGAATTTAATCCGGCCCACCGCTGATTTTCCATGAAAGTAATATTTAATCCGGCATTTTCTGTGCCGCTTTGACGACGCATCTGCGGCACATGCACGCCCCTTTGAGTAGCGGTGTGTTGACGCCGTGAACATCATCACCTGCTAGCTAGTGCGGGCTCAACATAGCCACTGTCAAATGGAGTACGGGGCTAAACCAGGAGGCGTATTGTTGGAGAGAATGACGGATGTCACAAAACAGAAGCATAAGGACCACGTGCATCACGAGTCAAGGCGGTGGACAGCGCGTCTCTCTTCAAAGTTTAAATGGGGCTAAGCAGCAACTTCAAGGTAGGGTAAGCCGTGGTGAATGTGTTGGCACATTTCCCACAAACTCTGTTTGAAGGGAAGTGCAAAGGTGTTTTCTGTGTTTTAGCTATTCAAAATACGCAATTTAGTGCAATATACAATAGGATAAAGTTGAGCGGAATAAGTTCGAGTTATGGTTGGTGCGGCCCTCTGACTCAATTCAGGTTTCTAATGTGGCCCCTTATGAAAATTCATTGCCCACCCCTGCTATAAGAGCTACTTATGACTAATCAAAGAGGGGAAACTACTGTATAGACAAAAAGGCTGTGTGTTTTTTATTGTTGTTTGAATTTTCATTACTATTTTTATTTTGTGGACGGGACTGGCGTGAATGAGGACAAAGAGTAAATTGTTGGAGCTCTTTGACAGGTCACATGACGCTAAAGTAGCAATGTTCCTGTGAGTGAATGAATAAATGAAACTTTAACAAAAACTTTAAAAACATGGCGAGACACTGCAGGTGAATAGGTTTTTTATTTTTATTTAAAGATATCAATTTGAAACTTCTGCTGTAGATTACTGGCATACATATGAAGAAAAAATGTATTGCACGTTGTCATTTTTATGTTCATATCAAATAAGGTGTTTTATGCCTAAAAAACAAGACTAGGAATTAGATATTTAAAAATCCCATTATATCAGTGCAATATTTAAACACGTTATTGTGAAGATTAGGTATCATTTTTATTTCCAGGAGAAAGTTTATATGTTCAGAATAAACCTGAAAACTGAAAAAATTGAATTTTGCCTGCAGTGTCTGCCCGTAAAAAGGGAAAAACAAAACTCATTATCTAACCGACCGTGGGCAAACAGATAATATACATGAGCAGAACCAAAGGGATATTGAGGTTCCGGAGCAGCAGATGAAATAATATTTTAGAGAATAATTGATTGAATGGAAGGGGAGGAGAGGAGGCCGTGCACTTTAAAATTATACCACTTAAACATGAAAATGTATTATGTATGTCATTTATGTTGTGTCCATACAATCAATCAATTCAAAAACTGTCGAACAAAAAGTGTCAGGCTGTAATAAGTTGTTTATCTCAGCACATAAATAATAGTAAATAAGAAATAAAAGAAAACTGAATAAATCATTGAACAGCGCTTTCATAGTCTGTCGCTTCACCAATTTGTAAACCTTTGCTATGCTTTCATTTGCCCTGGCAGGGTCTTTCCCAATGAAAATAAAAAGGCCTTCATTTTCACGTAAAAAAAAAAAGAAAGAAAAAAAATACAATTGCACTTTTCTGTACTACGTAAATGATGAATGTGGAGAAAGTTTTCCAAAATGAAATTACTGTTGAAAGATTAGCATGCCAGGGCTGTACATTGCCAAGGAGCACAATACAATAGAAAGTAGAAAAAAGTGTTCATTGTCTCACGTGCTCATAGATTGGAAGGGCTTAGGCAGCAGAGTTCAAACTTGTGTATGTGAACATTTGGGGAAGGCTCATGTTGTGCCTTTGGGCATGGCACTGTTTTAGGAACTGAGATCACTATTGCCACTTGTCCACCAATCTTGTCACCATTGTGAACCACTGCACACAGTTCTAGATACAGTTTTATCATAAAGAGTTAGAGGAAGGAAGGCCAATGCAATGCAGTAACTAACTTATTATCATTTGTCTCCCCTGCAGTCAGAGTTTGAGCGACAGTCTCACTCAGTCCAACACTCTGTCTGCACGCCAACTCCATGTCTACACTGCCATCTGGTGGACACTTATTTGTAGACTTTTTTTTTGTAACTATCAATTGCCATATGATAGTTACACATACTAATAATGTGTAATATATTACACATAATAAATACTTGATGTAGTTTTATTGTCATTGATTGTTTGTTATGTGAGGGTTTTGTTTTGTCTTGTTTCTATGTCGAAAGGAAAAACAAAAATATATGTGTATGCAAAAGGCAAAGAGTTTAAAGTTTCACTAGAGTAAGATATATATATATATATATATATATATATATTTTGCATTGGCATACCATCACAAAAATGCATTGCATAATTAATGCACTGATTCAATGTTTCTCAATAGATTTAGTATATGGGACATTGTAATTTCTTGAATCATTATCTCAAAATGCATTTTTATCACATTAATGCAGAAAAATCTTCACGTCAGTAGCACCTACAGACTTTAGACTTTCCAGTCTTGGACTTAACAATATTTTGAAGGTTTTGTTGAGGGATTTTTTAAACATCTAATCCCTAACCTGACTTATTGAGTTTTGAATTGCAACGTTTTGAAAAAAAAAATTCCATTAAATAATGCTTATTTTAAACAAGATGTCCAAAATCCCCTCTGAAAAAGTCTTTGCAACTAAACAAAATAAAACCATGATTTTACACCTGGCTCCAGCCATTATTCAGTTTGCAGACCTTATCCAGTCCATTTACCATAATATGACACACACACACATACACACACACACAAACAGCAAAAGTTTCAAGAAAACATGATTTTGCATTATGTTGTAGTTCTTTTGAAAGCTACCATCCACACTTCAATTGGTAATTAAAAAAGAACACACAATGATATTTGACCTTATTTTGCCAGTACACTTTAGTGATACACTACCCCCCTCTGCTGGAAATAATAGGCATTGCATTTTGATACAGGACACACTTTCTATCTACGTGCCTATAGCTGCACATTTTCACCCTCAAAAACTGACAATCCACTCCCCATCAGGAAGCAAAACCTTTGTCAGACTCACCCTGAAAATCACTCACGGGACGGCCCTCGCTTCTACCCCGCTCTGAAGCAGCTGTCAGCCTGATGAATTAAAAGCACGGAGAGGTCAGACACCACGGGACGAGCGCCGACCTAAACTTTTGTTGACCACAAAAAGGATCATGTTTAAATTTACACTTTGTTCTTTCTGCATAATGAATGGGTGCTCATAGTTTACTGGGAGAAAAAATGGCTGGGGTGTATGGGTGTATGAAAATACGCATTATGGTGAAGGACAGTGTTGGCGGAAGGAGGAAGTTGGACAATCTTCCTTCTTCCTGTCTGGCCGTCGCTCTTCAACATCCGTGAAAGGTGCTATTGAAATCAAATTTACTTACTTATGCTGGCAGTAGTGGGAGTTATACACATGTAAAAATGTATACAAGCCGTCATTTTTAGCCAATTTAAAACATTCAAAAAGGGCCTATAAGATATGGACCCACTGAGTCACAAGAAGGAAGGTTTTTCTATGGTTTAGAAACAGGAATTTGTACCAGCACTTTAGTAAGTGTGCATTATTAATCATGATGATGGAGGTCAGTGGTTCCCAAAGTACTAAGTAACTTGTTTACCTTAATAAATCCCTCTGGGGGTAATACAAGTGTTAATGGGATGATTGGGGGTCTTTCATCTCCCCCCGGTGTCTCTGGACAGAAAACCATGCTTGCAACTTGACTGCCACCGGGTCGGAGCCACCAATACACACCAATGGAATCACAAAGAAGAAGCTAACAGGCTAACGGGCAAAGCTAACTGCAGGCTAGCGCCACTTAAACAGTATTTACAGCCAAGTTTGAGTGAAAAAAATTATTTCCATTGTGTAATTGGATGTACAATATCCCTCTGTCCCTTTGTCTTTTCTGTCAGCGTAGTATTTACTCTCACGGACAATTGATGAGTAAAAAAACGCAACATGCTACGACACCTGCAGTGGCGCTTATCACGAGTTACTTTGTACTGCTTTAACATAATTCTTATTTGAAAACATGTAAACATTGTTAATAATACACAATACTAAACCAGATTTTGAATGTCTTATCTATATTAATAATTACATTTTACAGTGGGGTTCTCAGATTGTTCACACAGTAATTTACGGATCACGGCCGGAGAAGTTTAGACACCCCTGAGATGCACTGATATAGCAGCTGTTATTTTGGGGTATTTTAGGGCTTGACATTAACAATTTTCCACTTCCCCCAGGCAAGTAAACTGTTTGCTCGGACAAGTGCCCTGCTGTATTTGCTGTCAATCCTGGCAATATTCTGCAATGCCAAAAGAGGAGGATCTCTGACTTATAATAAAAGTCCTTTTATTTAAATTGTGTCCATAATCCTAATCAATGGACACAAATTAAATAAAGCCGAAATGTACACGATGAGTACCACAATGCATTCCCTTGGTATTGGCAAAGTAACTGTGTTCTGAATAGACCCTTGGCCTTCGCTGCTTACATCATCAGCTGGAGGCAGGAAGTGATCAAGAGAAATAAGATTAAACTAAAACTAACGATTATAAATGTAAAACTACAACAAAAAATGTGCTCCTGTTGTGGCTTAAGGTGCAAGAACAAGTTGAATGACATTTGAGACGATAAAATAAGGTTTATCTGATATTTCCAACAACAGTTAGACATTTGTTTATTATTACTATGACAACAACAAAAATCTATATGCTTACAATTTTCTATGAGCAGCAGTGGAAATTGAGTACAACTTAAAGACAACCTTTGTGAATGAAGTAGTAGTAGTTTATTTGAGCAATTTACCTTTTTAATTTACATCATCATAAAAAGGAGTAGGCCGAAGCAAGAAAGCCTATAGATGCCTACCCCATATTCAAATCACACATGGTTCATATAATTGCCCAACTACTGTGAACACAACATCAGGAAATTGAGAACAACTTAAAGACAACCTTTGTGAACGAAGCCATTGAAACCACAATCACAGTTACCTATGTGGATTAATACAGTATTCTGCCTGTATTCGAATATAAAAGGTGAAATGAAAGGCCTTGGAGCTTATACAACAGTTATACAACAGATTATGCAGCCATTTCTGTGCGCACCTATCATCTTGGAAACCAAGTGAAGACTTCTATTTCAGAAACAGATGAGAGCCATTGCAAAAAACAACCTCAAGAGGCAGCACTCATGCTCTTAGCTGAGTGCACAAAAACCTCTGCTTTCTTTAAAAGTGCATAATGTAACTTTTTATGCAAACTTTTTTTTTTATATTTGTGCGTATTTGACCTTGTAGTGACCCAGTGGCTGTATGAGTGGTCAGCATGGCGCCTTTACTTTCCATCACAGTGGTCTATAGGACGCTCCAGGATGAAGTGTTTGAAATGTGTTCACTGCTGACAGACCCTGTCACCAGAAAACCTATTGACCTATTGATCCTGGAGCATTGTAGAAACCACCGTGATCGTCTGGGACCTCTATTCCAATTGAATATCTTCCGGGTAACTCTGTCTTCTGGTAGGCTGACACAGCGGTTCCACAATCGGATCATCCCTACCTTCTGTTGTCGTAGTAGTAATAGTAGTTTATTTGAGCAATTTACCTTTTTAATTTACGTCTGTGTAAGTTCTCAGTCGTACAGGAGTTGTCCATCTTCAATGAAGGTACTTGAGTCATCTTCTGTACTCGGTAGTTGAGGTCTCCAAACGTTTCGCCTCTCATCCAAAAGGCTTCGTAAAAGAAGCTATTTTTGTCAGAAAAGAAAATCCCTCCATGAACCGAAATGGTGGGCTAAGATTTAATCTTTCTTCTTTTTACTCCAATCTGCTGCGGGGGAAACCGACAGGACACGCCCAGTCCAAGAAGACGATACCTCAGCTAACAAAAGAACAATAGGCAGGTAATTAGCAGTGATCATCCATGAATAGGACAGGACTGACCGATACTGGGGGGAGCAGGTCGTTACAGACGCTCTACTTCAAAGGTGTTTACCCACAGGTGAGAGTAGCTGTGATTAGAGGGGAGGAGCCGGGCCTACCCCAACTCCTCCTCCTGGTCTTTATCTACGCTGTGTGCTGAGCGGAATTTCGTCCACTGACGAAGCCTTTTGGATGAGAGGCGAAATGTTTGGAGACCTCAACTACCGAGTACAGAAGATGACTCAAGTACCTTTTTAATTTACATCATCATAAAAAGGAGTAGGCCGAAGCAAGAAAGCCTATAGATGCCTACCCCATATTCAAATCACACATGGTTCATATAATTGCCCAACTACTGTGAACACAACATCAGGAAATTGAGTACAACTTAAAGACAACCTTTGTGAATGAAGCCAATGAAACCACAATCACAGTTACCTATGTGGATTAATACAGTATTCTGCCTGTATTCGAATATAAAAGGTGAAATCAAAGGCCTTGGAGTTTATACAACAGTTATACAACAGATTATGCAGCCATTTCTGTGCGCACCTATCATCTTGGAAACCAAGTGAAGACTTCTATTCAGAAACAGATGAGAGCCATTGCAAAAAACAACCTCAAGAGGCAGCACTCATGCTCTTAGCTGAGTGCACAAAACCTCTGCTTTCTTTAAAAGTGCATAATGCAACTTTTTATGCAAACTTTTTTTTTTTTTTGTGTGTGCATATTTGACCTTGGCTGTATGAGTGGTCAGCATGGCGCCTTTACTTTCCATCACAGTAGTCTATAGGACGCTCCAGGATGAAGTGTTTGAAAGGTGTTCACTGCTGACAGACCCTGTCACCAGAAAACCTATTGACCTATTGATCCTGGAGCATTGTAGAAACCACCGTGATCGTCTGGGACCTCTATTCCAATTGAATATCTTCCGGGTAACTCTGTCTTCTGGTAGGCTGATATGGCAGTTCCACAATAGGATGAACCCTACCCTTTAGTTACTGTTGCTACGCCCGACAAACAAATGGTCACACACGACCAGCGCAACAGATTGCCTTGACGGGAAGAGGTATAATACCCGTGCATGTCAGTGACTATTTTTGGCTAACGCCAGACTGCTGTTGGCGCTCGAATCCTTTCGAACTTCACAACAGCCTGGGGACCATGGCCGAAATCTTCGCATGGATTTGGGGACCAATCACAGAACGAGGAGGGACGGCAAGACGATGACGCGATATTCGACATACAGAAGCTTATAGTTTGTTTACGGATTAAAAAAAAAAAAAAAAAAAAGTTTATTTATGGATCCAACATGTCAGCAGCTGACGCGATGCCATCTTTCGAGCAAGCTTTAGACCGTGTTCTAAATAGTTCAGCTCAAAAGTTTACAGCAGGTACATCATACGTCATCGGATACGATGATACGATTGGCTATGGCTACGTGGAGACGCATGAGAGACATTCGTAGCGCCCAATAAACGGCTATGGACAATCGTAAACCACACCTCTCCTACGAGAAAATGAATTGGTGGTCCCCAGACTAAATATAACTTGTGATTTTAGTCTGGCTTTAGCCAGACTAGTGATATATTCCAGATCGAGGCAAAAGGGGTTACAGTATGCAGTGGAGGGATATATTAAAGATATTAAACTATCCAACGAAGGATAAAGAACAACTAATAATAATAATAATGCCTTACACTTGTATTGAGCTTTACAAGCCTGTATTACCAAGTTTCTCAAAGCGCTACATTGTCGTCATTATTCATTCACTCCATACTTGGTGATGGTAAGCTACTGTTGTAGCCACAGCTGCCCTGGGGTAGACTGACGGAAGTGAGGCAACCAGTCCGTGCCATCAACCCTGTCCGACGACCATCAACCACTCACTCACTATATTCGCCAGGTTCCTGGTGTTACCAAACGGTCTCCCATCCAAGTACCGACCAGGCCCTTCCCTGCTTAGCTTCCGAGATCTGACGGGATTGGGCAGAGCAAAGGCGGTATGGCCACTGACACTAAAGCACAGACAGGTCTCAAGCAAAAGCAAAAGCATGATATAGCTCCTTAAAGGAGCTATATCATGCAAAATCGACTTTTTGGAGCTTTTAGCCATGTTGTTATGCTATTTCCTTGTCAAAAACACCCCCAGAGTGGTTTTTGGCTTCATTCACGCAGTTCTAAGTAATCCTCCTGAATCCTATTCTACAGAGTAATGGAAACACAACCAGGCTTAGTAGAGTAGGACCAAACCAAGTAGAGTAGGGTAGGGTAGGTGGAACCGAGCCAAAAGTTACAGCTCCAGTGCCGGTTTGTGTAACGTTATGTGACTGTCAGTAGCTAGATGTTAGCATGCTAAGGTGTTAGCATAGTGGGGGTGCGTACCGATGTTCCCCGGGTCCGATGTTCCCCGGGTCCGATGTTCCCCCACTTCTATTGGCGGGGGAACATCGGACCCGGGGAACATCGGTACCTCGCATATTAAAAAGTCCCGATGTTCCCCGGGTCCGATGTTCCCCCGCCAATAGAAGTGGGGGAACATCGGACCCGGGGAACATCGGGACTTCAACAATGAGACAAGTTCCGCTGTTCCCGCGTGTGCCCTTTGATGTTCGCATTTCTTCATCCACAAAAGACGGGATATGATCCGTGCCAACTTTTGTGAATACCTATAGAGAGGAAATACCAACTAGCCTATTTACTTTCCTTTTTCCCTCTCGCTCTCTGTGTGTTCATATTTCAGCTGATCGCAGCTTGTGTCAATGGCTAACTTTGGGCACGTTATCCAGCTCTCCCCTCGCTCTCCCCAGGCATCTGCTATTTGACATCTCTGACTGAATAAAATGAAGACGATTGAAACTATTGCTGCATAGTTTTTCAAACACGCGATTTTGCTTAGAGCATCATGCTTTTACGCATAATGGAGCCCTGTGGGAGGAGCGCGGGTCCGGTAAGGTGCGCTCGCTTTGCGCAGCTGAGAATGAGAAGCTACAACAGACCCCCGCCGGTGAGCCTGACTCTGGTCAGCTCATCACAGGTAGAGCATCCTCTCCAAAATAGTAAACTTCGTTTGTTTAAACGACCTCCGATGTGAAAGTCCTTGGATGTTTTGCGTGAGAACTTTCTCCAACAAGTTACAAGGTTACAAGTCTTCGTCGTATTTCCAACGCCTCAGCATTTCATAAAAGAAGCATTTAAATCCAAGTTTGAAAGGCGATAAAAAGCCAAAAGGATAAACGATTGGCGCAGTCTCTTGCATGCCTCGTTTAGTGTTTTTGGTTTCTTGCAATAGCTCCATCAGATCACTCAGGTCAAACGCGAATGCATCATTTTTCGTTTGCCAATTTAGTCCCAGTATTTTTAGTCCAGTGCCTTTTACTTCAGCATTTTCGTTTCCTGAGATGTGCATTGTTCCTTTGTAAAAACACACATTAGGTTTGAACCTTTTTATCAGTTGGTCAAGACGCCTTTTTGCAACATCATATTTTGAAGATAATTCATTCTTTTCGTTCCAATTTTCTTTTAATTCGTTTTAGTTAGTACTCCATTTGCACTGACTCAGTCCAGCAGAGTCCAAAATATTGGACGGATGCATGGACCGGAGAAGGTGCCGTGGTTCGTTCTTTGTTTTTTTTATTTCTTTGTTTGTCATTTCAAAATAATAATCGAAAATCAATTACAATTTTTATTTTGTTTTCAATTTGAAAACAAAATTACTAAATTGAAAAAACAGAAGGCCTTTCTATAAATGTGGAGCGCAGCCCTTTGATCGCAGCGCGCTACAGCGGGACCGCGGCACATTCTCTCCTCTCTCTTTCTCTCTTCTGTACACTTAACAGTGGGACAAATGCAACTCTCTGTCTTGTGAAAGCGTATTAAAATTCACAAAATAAATAAGAATAATACAAATAAATAAGGTCAATTGATTTGAAAAATGGGCTGATAAAAGAGAGGATGCAAGAAGGGACGTCGGGGACACAAGTTTTAGGAACAGAGCGCACGATGCAACAATTTGCACAGAGACAGCCAGATGTGCGTCCTGCAGACAACGGTGCAGACCGTGCAGATGTCTCTGTCCTGGGAGAGGCAGTGAAGTGAATGATATAAGGACCGTCGGGTGGGCTAAGGACAAAAGTGGGTGTTCACAGGTCCACCCGCGGTGCTGCGTAATTGCCCCGATCACTGGACATGTTAGCAGTTTTCCTTTTCTCCTCTTCCTCATCGTTCTCATTTAATATCTATGGATCGCTTTTTTGTCAACTGCATTAATAAAACAGCAGCGCAAATACTGTTCAACGTCATTCAATCACAGAGGCCTCAGTGGTGCCTCTCGGAGCATCTGATGGCCGAAGCACAGTGCGTAATGAGCGCATGACAGGTGGCGGCACTGGGAGAGAAGTGAGGACGCAATGCATGTGTTGCCCCATTCGTAAAAAGATCCCTAATTTAATGTACATAAGGCTGGAGTGCAGACATCAGATAAAACTTAGAGCTTAGAGTTAGGAGCGGTATGGCACGAGCCGCTGCACTTGGCTCTCCGCACACCGCGTGATGGAGTATGCTGGGGCTTCACGGAGAAAAACATGGATTACGATCGAGCTACAACAACGAACCAGTCAAACAAACGGAGGGAAATCTATGGTTGTGGGTGAGTTTGCTGTAGCTAATTTTACGTTTCTTGTCTGGACTGCGACACGTTCTTATTCTGAGGTTGTACAAACATGCTGCAGGCTATTACAATGCGAGATCTACAAGGCTTATAATATGTTATAAAGTTATCAGTAGGCGAGTTATGAGCGAAATCAAGCCGCTTGTTGCTCCATTATCCGCACGTACCGGGCCGTGCTGTGCCAGGCGGTGAAGAGAGAAGAAAGAGCGGTGAGAGGCGAGCGTTTACTGCCTATAGGCCTATCGGCTAGAAGAGTTTACAGCAGGACTTTAATTGTCAGGCGCATGATGTCTATGAGCGAGACCCGCAGCCGGGGAACACCGGGCCCTCCGGCGTTCGGAGGGTCCGATGTTCCCCGGGTCCGATGTGCCTCGACCCGGGGAACATCGGACCCGGGGAACATAGGTACGGGGGAACATCGGACCCGGGGAACATCGGACCCGGGGAACATCGGGCTGACCCCCATAGTGGCTAAGCCCTAGCCTTACCTTAGCGCAGACGTATGCTTGTTTATTTTGGAGACATTTAGCTGGGCGTAGGCCGTTCACATTGTTTGATCCATTGGCAGTGTGCAGGTTGTGTTTTCGCTTTGGGAAGGGAAATAACTCCACCCCCCCAGACACACTCTTGTGGTCCCTAGTGTCTGATTTACATCCTCCATAGGCAGATCGCTTCACCATTTTGCTTCTTCTTTGTCTGGTAGGGTTTTGGTGGTTAGCAGTAAAAGAAAAGTCCATCTGCTCATTGCTGGTATGTCTCATTGTTTTGCATTGGAGGTCTGCGGCATGACGGACCTAGCTTCATAGTAACGGTTGCTAGGATGTCTGATTGGACAATTACCGTTTGGGGGCGGCGTTTTGCGAAAGGTCAATTACCCATGTGGATTAATACAGTATTCTGCCTGTATTCGAAAATAAAGGTGAAATCAAAGGCCTTGAAGCTTCCTAACTAAACTGAGTTCTGAGTTATACAACAGACATATGCAGCAATTTTCCGTGCGCACCTGTCATCTTGGAAACCGTGTGAAGACTTCTTTATCGGAAACAGATCAAACAAAAAATCTAGGTGCTTGCAGTTTTCTGTGCGCAGCAGTGCTTTTAATGACCAGATCTCTTGTAGTTCCACATAAATATGAAGTCGCTCCGTGTTTAAAGTAGCTGAACTGTAGTTTTACAGATGGCATCTGCACGAATACAGTAACACAGTCAGTAAAAGGATCATCTCCATGGCAACATTTCAAAAAGTCACTCACCGATTCAAGGCAAAAATGTAGGAAGAAAACGGCACCTTGACTTTCCCTCTGATGCATTTGAACCTTGATGCGTTTCTGTGTGGGGAGATGCTATTGTGCGTAGGCAAATCAAAGGGATTATTTATTTTTTTATGTTTTTTAACAGTGATCGGGAGAGAGCGAGAAGGGGTTGGCGCATCGCTGTATCGCCGTAGTGACCTCTCGGCTTTGCCTCCCGGTGAAACTGTTACCTGGCAGACAGAGCACTCTATCAATGCGGAGCAAGATGGATAACAGCGCGTCAGAACCATGCATCAAAAACTCAGGCATCTTCGGGCAAGACAACAACTCTGACAGGTCGAATATAACAAAACGGAGATTAAAACAATTACATTGCGATCGAACTGCCCCAGTGTTCGAGGTTTTTTTTGGCATTTATCATCACATTCTCAATTAGAGGCCCATAACTGAAAGGGTTTGAGAAGAATTTAAATATTGATTTTCATTTGATTATACTTACTATACTATTATACTATTATACTTCTTTACTCTTTTACTTTAATTTTGTTTTTAGGTTTCCTCTGGCTATTCCTGTTTCCCCTACCAGCGAAACCATATACAACATGATGAATGAGAGTGTGTAGCTTTGTAGGAAGTAGAGATGCATGTATACTGCCTCAGCTTTGGAGAATAACAGCAGGAGCGTTGCAGATGATGTGATGGATGAGAGCCGGCTCCCTGTCTTTGTTTCTGAGTCAGGATGAGACAGCACGGCGTATAGCTCTCCATCTCTGTCTGCAACAAACCAAAGCGATATTATTCAGGCCACTCACAGAGACGACAGGGAGGTCAGGGGTGGGACTGCGAATCCTCTGTCTCACGCTGAGCTGTTTCATTCGTCTGCTGGATCAATTCAGTATAGATGATCCAAGAAGTGGTTTCAATGCCAACTGAACAATAAAAGTTTGATTTGGTCATACATACAGTGGGGTGGATCAAAATGTTGAACAATGTAAAAAAAGGCCGCCGCAAAAGTTTGGGCACCCTGCAGAAGCAAGGCCTCGTAGCCCCCAAATATAGCAAGTATCACAGATTTAAACGCTTTTCTAGGCAGCCAAGTGTCTGTCGATTCTAGTTTCTTCCTTTACAAAAATCTTCCAGAGCAGAGAGATTCTTTGGAGGTTTATCCTACAGATCTTCAATGGTGTTTGGGTCAGGAGACTCAAGACCACAGCAAAACCTTCAGGTTGTACCTCTTCATGTAAATCCAGTGTGGATTTTGAGCTGTGTTGAGGATCATTACCCATTTGTAGAAGCCATTTGCTTTATAACTTTTCACAGATATTACTTTTTCCTTTAGAATTTAATGGACATTAGTTGAGTCTCTTCTTCGTTCTACCTAAAACTGTTCCGTGCGCCACTGGCTGCAATACAGCCCCAAAGGAGGATCGATCCATCCCCAGGATTAACAGTTGCACAGAAGATCTCTTCATGGAATTCTGCGCACCTTCTTGTCCCCAAAATGGATGAGGCTCATCTAAATGTTATGCCTAAACTTTTGCATCCTAGAGTGGAACCTTTTTCTTCTTCCCCTTGCTTCATTAGTCACATTATTAGCACATTTTGACCAGGGGTGTGTAAACTTTCGCACCCCACTGTACAAGTCCGCACTCATTAATTCATACATCAGTGAACCTAACATCAGCAACTCAAGCAACCTCTCCACACCTGATTGATCGGCTTTGGTCCTTCATAGTTCCTCACAGCCAAACCATCAATGCAGAGTGACAACAGTAGGGAATAAAATATATTGATAAAAACAATATGAGGTCCCTTTTTCTTGCCATGTTCCCACTCTGTTACAAGTTATACACTTTTTCATGGGTTTTTCATTCATCCCCATTTAATTATCTCACTTCAATCTCTTCCATTGATGACAGTCGGATTTCCCGCTCAGAGGAAGTGCTTGCACTGATTGGAAATCACGGACTGCACCAGAAGTATGGTAAATAAAAAGGGTCTTGCGACACAGCAGTGGTATGTATTGGCAGTACCAACTAGGGTATTAACGACAACAGATTTTATAAGGTCGACTTATTTGTAAAACTAGTCGAAGTCGAGTCGACTAGTCGTAGGGCTGGGTACCATTCATTTGTTTTTCCCGGTTTCACTGCTTTAATGCTACCTGCTTTTCAGTACCAGTGCCTTAATCGTACTTCATTCAATACCTATGTTATTTCAATTGAATTAAAAAGCATGGGTATAAAAAGTTTTGTTCAGATGTACTAAAACAACACAATGCTGCGTCCTCTCCCCTCCTCCATTTGTCTCTAACTCCTCTCTCCTCCTGACCTCATCTGTACTCCTCTGTACTGTTAGGATCATCTTCATTGTAAATCCGAGGTCTGAAGTAAACAAGCTTTCGACTGAGTTAGATCGTAGTTAATAATAATAATAATAATAATGCATTAGTTTTATATAGCGCTTTTCTGGACACTCAAAGACGCTTTACATTACATTATTCATTCACTCCATACCTGGTGGTAGTAAGCTACTATTGTAGCCACAGCTGCCCTGGGGTAGACTGACGGAAGCGAGGCAACCAGTCTGCACCATCGGCCCCTCCGACCACCACCAACCACTCACTCACTACATTCGCTAGGCTTCCTGGTGTTTCCAAACAGTCTCCCATCCAAGTACCGACCAGGCCTTTCCCTGCTTAGCTTCCAAGGTCTGACGAGATTGGGCAGAGCAAAGGCGATATGGCTTTTACTATGCCGCATGTGAAACTATGGAATCAACTTAAATGATTCCAAGTTGGTAGAAATGTTCAAAGCCGTGCGCGATGGTCCGTGCTGCGTGGTGACGGTGGAGAGACAGTCCCGGCTTCAGCTCGCTCATGTCGGCTGAATATGTGCGTGACTAATTACAGAGAGAGACAGAGAGAGAGAGAGAGAGAGAGGGAGAGAGAGAGAGAATAAGACTAGTGCTGCTGCAGTCGATTAGTCTGTTAATACCCTAGAACCAAACAGGTAACTTTGTTTAATGGACAAACATCATTACCATTCTGATGTAATCTTTCCCCCTCTTCATCATTTTTGCATTGGATCACAGTCGTCTGTGCTCATGTCTTCCTGCTAAGTAGTTTGTTCAATTCTACCAATACCTTTATTCCTGATGCTTAGTCCTGTCTTTTGTATTTAAATGCACCCACATGTTGTGTTAACAGGGAAAAAAACAAACCAAAATGCAGATACATTAACATTTCTGACTTCGCCGTGCTGGAAAATGCTTTTGTGTTCTGCCACCATTCCTAATAGGCATAATCACATTAACCCGAAACATAAGAGACGACAGAACGACTAAACAATATCTTAGCAACACAACAGCTCTGCCGGTGGAACGAAAGGCGGACCAGATGGCACTGTCTCCCTCCTCTGCTCTCTCCATTCTCTTTTTCTCTTTCTGTATGAAGGAGGAAGAGGCAAAATCTCAGCGGACAGCAGGGGGCAGTGTAGCTTCATTACACTGCTGGCTGAACGATGTGAATTCTCTCACAGAAAGAAAAAAACAAACAGCTTGATGATTGTAACTGAAACGTGAGGGGAAATCACGTTTGTAGTTCATTGCAAATATATTTTAGCAACAATGTCTCATTTCTTCATGTGGTGAGCGCAGTCTGTTGTTTAGTTGTTGTATAATGACAAATGAAGCACCTTAACAATGACTTAGCATTACTGGATTGTCTTTACAAAAGACGTTTAAATACAGATACAATTCAAACACTAAGCTATGAGAAAAGATTGACTATAATATATATATAATATATATATATATGTCTGATGTATTTCCTGGGATCTGCTGGAGCCACTCCTCCAGTTTGGGGGTCACTGCCCCGAGTGCCCCAACGACCACGGGCACCACTGATGCCTTCACCCTCCAGGCCTTCTCTGAGCCCCTGGTATTTCTCTAGTTTCTCATGTTCCTTAACAACTTCATTCAAATACTCACACCCCAGTTGACACAGACACTGGAAGCAAGGCGGGTTAAGTGTCTTGTGCAAGGACACAATGACCGCTAACACAAGGATTCCACATCCTCCGCCTGTTCGATCCACTCCGTTCCTCTCCGCCTCCAAACGGCTGCGACATCAACACCCACTGCCTCCTCCTCAGTCCGCTCCGGTCGTCTTCGCCGGTGCTCCAGCTCCACGAGGAGCTTGATGTGAGCACGTGCAAAACAACAAGTTTGAGAAATAAAACTCCTAATAAAATAATAAACAACTATTGAAGGGCAGCCGAGCTATAAACTCTTGTTAAAGAGGCGACCGCGTTGCAGCTAGACATTTTTTTTTCACCCTCCTGCACGAGGAAGAGAGGGGCAGAAAACTCCGCAGAGGGAAATATCGATGTTATATTGCGTGAGATAGTTACATTTTCGTTTACTTTGGAAATACGGATGTTGTTGTCGTTCTCTTTCCGGTTTGGTACGGTCTGCGCTCTGGAGCTTGATCTGGCCGGCGCTGACGGAGCTGAAAATAGAGTTGATTCGTATTTTTATCGTGGCGAGGCGGAGAGGTCGGGGTGAACACGGACAATGTGGAATCTGGCGGTGAACTTTGACAGGAGCTTTGGCTACCATGCAGTGTTTTGGTTTTCAGTTTCATAACGCCCAATTGGCATTTAATTGTCCAACCTTGACCATCTTCAAGCACGTGACAAATGACACCATGGCATTTCCCACAGAACAATAATGTAACTTTGCTTGAAAAGGACTGTTTTATCATCATCTCATTACCGAGTCGAATAAGCTCAAAACTGACCTTTGCAGTTTTCAAAAAAAGAACTAAACGTTGTAATAGTTGTCAAAACACCAAACAAATATACAATCTGAAGTCATCATGTTCATTTTAACTAACCCCACCCTTAAATTAAAACAAAAAACAAAGAAAAAGGGATGTGAGTGACTTCAGAAATGTCGGTGGCCAAAGGGGGCAGCCTTGTCGCGTAACTGGCTCCTCTGACCGGCACATAGGAGTGAGTGGAGAAGAAGAGCATGGGGAAATATGGGTTGGAGGTCAGACCGAAGGGCAGAGATTGTGATTAAAAGGGCCCAAGCGTGAGATGAGGATGAAAGAGAGAGTGAGAGAGAGTTCCCTGTCGCCTTATCCACGGGCCCGACGTGGGAATTCAAATTAATTGCATTATTAATAGGCTTTGATTACGGTGTTTGAAGGCTTGACGACCACCCCTTCCGTGGTCCCTGTGCTCTCCGGTCAGATGCTGCCGCCATGCTTATTTGTTCAGATGATGAAGCGGCGTTTTACAACAGCTGGGTTCCAACTGACGACAAATGACTCACGGGATCCAAGTGATTTGAAAAAGCGAGCACGTCGGCAGGTCCTCGGACATGTGCGGCGGGAGGCGAAATGACTACGCAGTTGTACAGTTTGATGGTAAGTGGCTTTTTCACTTTCATTTTGTGCGTGAACAGATCCCCGAGTTCCAAGCGCTTTTACCGTCACTGCATTTATGCTTCCGCACGTTTTTAAAGGGATATTTCGGGATTTTTGACATAGGGCCTCATTTCCTAGTTATCCAGAGTGTTGTTGATGTCTGGAGATATTGTTTTTTTCTTAAATTCATGCAGTTCTTATATTTGAAGAGTCTAGTGGCGCTAGGCTAGTGCAAGGCTAAAGCATTTCTATGGTATCAGTTAGCCTGCATTAAAAACAGTCTGACCCACTCCACAGTGCATCTGAGGTAAATCACTTATAACACCAGACTAACCATATAAATGTCTGTGTCGATAGAATAATTTTAACCATTTTGCATTTAAAATAACTTATATTTGAGCAGCATCAGCTTCGTGCAATGGCCGCTAGCTGCTCTGCTTTATGACCGCAACACTGGAGGCCGCCATTGCTCCACCATTGCTGTAGTACCTCCATATCATCGCTAGGCCCCCATTGAAAAGCGTTGGACTTTAGACACGTTAAAAACAACTTTAACGCCTGGTTTCAATTTTTTTAACACTTGCTATGGCTACATATTCCTCCTGAGATAACGCTGGGTTAGTCACAAAAAAAGAAACCAGGCTGGTTTTCGAAATATATTTTTTTAAATCTCCTACTTAACGGAGGTCGAACTGTTGGCATTGGAGCTGCGCGAGCTACACGTCACGCAAGGGCCGAGTCTACAGTGAAAATCCCGCCCTTATGCCCTTATTAGGAACATGCTTCGTCAGAGCTGGGGAGGAGGAGTCTGTAAATCTGCCATGAATTCCCCCTCGAACGTGGTCATTATGGTAAACGGGGAGGAGTGAGGAGGAGTTGTCTATTCTTTTTAACAGTCTATGGCTTCGTGGCTGAAAGTCAACGCAGCGGCGGAGTGATCTGCGAGAAAATAGTCCATCAAAATGCGGTAATTCATGTGATACAAGGTCAGTTATATTTCAAAAATTATTCTATTAACACAGACATTTATATGGTTAGTCTGGTGTTATAAGTGATTTACCTCAGGTGCACTGTGGAGTGGGTCAGACTGTTTTTAATGCAGGCTAACTGTTACCATAGAAATGCTTTAGCCTTGCCTAGCCTAGCGCCACTAGACTCTTCAAATATAAGAACTGCATGAATTTAAGAAAAAAATATCTCCAGACATCAACAACACTCTGGATAACTAGGAAATGAGGCCCTATGTCATGAATCCTGAAATATCCCTTTAATGTCCGTATCGTCAACAATTACCACCAAAGGGTTCTTGGTGTCTCTCAGAAAATTTACAAAAACAGAAGAAGGGCAGGGACCAAACCAAATATGACACCAATGAGGTTTTTTTTTTAATACCACAATTACATAAAAGTAGTTGAGTAGTCTAATAAATAACATCTGACATCTGGGGGTAGTTGTTTTGTAAAAGAAATGAAATGCAATGTATTGTCATTTCCGGACTATAAGCTGCTACGTTTTTCCCACGCTTTGAACCTTGCAAGTTGTACAGCTCATTCATAGATCAGCTAGATAGAGCAAAAGTGTCACTCATCAGTCTGGAGAATGCGCACGGGACGCACTTGGACGTTCCAACATGACAACGATCCAAAGCACAAGGGCATGTCGACCTCTCATTGGCTACAGTAGAATAAAGTCAAGGTCCTGTTAGTGTCCATCTCCTGACCTTAATATCATTGAACCACTGTATATATACATAATATTTGTAATTCAGTTGGCACGGCTTATATTCAGGTGCAGTCAATAGGGGGGCTCCTTTATTCGGCACAGCCACAGTCTGAACACACACATAATAACGTGCTATTCACATCTCCATTAACCATCAATCTTGATAAGAAAGTAAAGCCACCCACTGAGCACATGTGAAAATATCAAGAGGAAATGCCACGGGATGAAAAGTGAATCAGAATTATGGAGGAGCTCATTAATTTCACCTTTAATAATGCCAACGGGAAAGTAGTACTTGATATTATTGCAGGAGGAACTATTCAGATTATTTTTTTATTAAAAGTAAGCTTCATTATACATTAATCTGCATGAAACTTATAAAGAATTTAAATGATATGTATGTGAGTGAGTGTGTTGGTGGGGGGTGGAGGTAGGGGCTGAGTTCAGTGTCTTTGAGGGCTAGTGGACCACAGTTTGTAAATTTAATTTCATTTATTTATTCATTTTGAGCAGAAACGTATTTAAAACATTTTTACAGAAGAAAGAAAACAAAACAAGACTATTGCAGGTGGAGGGAACAGGAAAAGGAGTGAATTTCCTGGAAACCTGTTGGATAAACTAATCCCCACGAAGAAGCAGGGTGTGAAAAATAAACAATTTTTACTCCAAGAAATAATTTAAACTTAACAGTTCCCGTTTTTTTTTGCTCAAAATCACAACAAAAGGGCTACAGGACCGTTATCATTGTAATTGTTTTCTACAAAAGTAATATTGTTTGGGCCAACACAATTCTTCAGCTTCCAAAACCAGCTTTGAGAATAATATGCTGTGCAGATCGTAGACTTTCTTCTCAGCCCGTTTGCTAAAATAGATGTTCTTAGTGTTTTCTAAGTTAAATTGGTCAATTTGTGTATGGTTCCATTAAAACGTTACTGCCCCAACACAACAGCATTTGTTTTTTTGTTTTCATTTCAGAATCAGAATAGTATTTATTGCCATTGTTTGAGAACAGGTTCACAAACTGGGAATTTTTCTCGGTACAATCGTGCAACATAAAACATGTAACACAGAATGTAGATAAAAAAGAAGCTATGACAACTTTGGGTCTGGATAGACCGTAGCCTCCTGCCTGAGGGGAGAGGGGTGAATAGTCCGTGTCCAGGGTGAGAAGGGTCAGCTGTGATCCGACCCACATGCCTCCGGGTCCTGGAGTTAAACAGGTCCTGGAGAGATGGGAGCTCACAGCCAATCACCTTCTCAGCAGCACGCACAATGCGCTGCAGTCGATGCTTGTCCCATTCTGTAGCGCCGGGGTATCACACGGTGATGGAGGAGGTGAGGGTGGACTCGATGATGGCCGTGTAGAACTGCACCAGCATCTTGGTCGGCAGCTTAAGTTTCTTCAGCTGCCTCAGGAAGAACATCCTCTGCTGGGCCTTCTTGATGAGGGAACTGGGTGATGGTGGTGCCCAGGAAACGGAAGGAGTCCACAATGGAGATGGGGGTGGGAGAGTCTGTCAGGGCGAGGGGGTACGGTGGGGCTGTGTCTTTCCTGAAGTCCACAATCATCTCCACTGTCTTCTGGGTGTTCAGCTCCAGGTTGTTGTGGCTGCACCAGGACGCCAGCCGGTCCACCTCTCTCCTGTAGGCGGACTCATCACCGTCCGAGGTGAGCCCGATGAGGGTGGTGTCGTCCGCAAACTTGATCAGTTTTACGGACTGGTGACTGGAGGTGCAGCAGTTTGTGTACAGGGAGAAGAGCCAGGGGGAAAGTACACAGCCCTGAGGACTGCCAGTGTTTTTTTCATTTCCATTTCTAAGCTTGATATAGTGCTGTAAAGTGTATTTGTGGAAAATTATTTTGGCGCATCTTAGAAATGTATTGTGATATTAATGAAATCTGGAGGTTACCCCCCTTTAAAGCTCCTTGAGGGCTTGAGACTGTAAAATTATGAATGGACTGAGGGATTGAGGCTTCTCCCACAGCGTTCAGCGCAGGCTAGCTGAAGCTCGTTCATGCTTGCAATTTAGTAGAGTTTTTGGAGCCAGCTCCATTATTTATAATATGGCAAAAATAAAATAGTTAAAAATTACTTCCCGCACACTGCCAACCTTGCAAATGTAGTTTATTAGGATATGGTCAACGTTTCGGTCCTGAGACCTTCATCAGGCAAATTGCAATTGCCTGATGAATTTGCCTAATTTTTTATCCATGTATACTGGGATTTTCCCTCATCTCCAACGCACCTGCCTCAAGTAATTGATGTGCGAAGTTTCTCTTCCAAAAATAAAATAGTAAAAGTATAAAAGTAGGACAATGTTAGGACAAAAAACACATGGAGGTAAGATTGACAAGCCTGTGTTCAGAAAATCACTAAAAGAG